>WNWK01028109.1:0-25687 GCA_009830355.1 Cherax destructor | reverse complement strand
ACAAAACAAATTCCAACCACTCAATAGAGCGAAAACTAATGTCAAAGACCTGGGAGTGATCATGTCAGAGGATCTCAACTTCAGGATGGATAATGAGAACCTTCAAAACCAGGGATGCCAAGCCCATGTTGACACTTTCAGGTCGCTTTTTTATCTAGACTGGAATATTGCTGCACACTAACTCTACCTTTCAAGGCAGGTGAAATTGCTGACCTGGAAAATGTGCAGAGAACCTTCACCGCACACATAACTGCGATAAACCACCTCAATTACTGGGAACGCTTGAAGTTCCTAAACCTTTACCCTCCAGAACGCAGGCGGGAGAGATATATTATTATATACACGTGGAAAATTCTCGAGTCATTAGTACCAAACTTGCACACGAGAGTCACTCCCTACAAAAGTAAAAGACTTGGCAGGCGATGTAACATCCCCCCAATGAAAAGCAGGGGTGCCACTAGCACGTTGAGAGACAACACAATAAATGTCAGGGGCCCAACTGCCTCCCAGCATACATCATGGGGATTACCAACTACCCCCTGGCTGTCTTCAAGCAGGCACTGGACATAAGAACATAAGAAAGAAGAAACACTGCAGCAGGCCTACTGGCCCATGCGAGGCAGGCAAGTCTCCAACCGGCTTTAGCCAATACCTCGACCCTGCAAGGTCAGGTTACATTCACTTAAGGAAGGAGCACGACATCTGACCTAGTACCACAAGCTAGTCAGGACCAACTCACACCCACCCACACCCACTCCTATATTTATCTAGCCGACCACCTGGATTTAACCCTCTCCAGGTAAACTCCAGGTAGTCAGGTCACTTCCACTTAAGGAATTAGTACAGCATCTGACCTAGTAGCACAAGCTAGTCAGGTCCAACTCACACCCACCCACACCCACTCATGTATTAATCTAACTTATTTTTAAAACTACATAACATCCCAGCCCCTATGACGGTACTCAGGAGTTTGTTCCACTCATCCACAACTCTATTACCAAACTAATGCTTTTCTATATCCCTCCTGAATCTGAACTTTTCCAACTTGAAACCATTGCTGCGAGTCCTGTCTTAGCTGGATATTTTCAGCACACTATTTACATCCCCTTTATTTATTCCTGTTTTCCATTTATACACCTCAATCATATCCCTCCTAATTCTACGCCTTTCTAGAGAGTGCAGATTCAGGTCCCTCAGTCTATCCTCATAGGGAAGATTTCTGATACATGGGATAAACTTTGTCATCCTAATCTGTACGTTTTCCAGAGCATTTATATCCATTCTGTAATACAGTGACCAGAACTTTGCAGCATAATTTAAACGAGGCCTAACCAAAGATATATAGAGTTGAAGAACAACCTGAGGACTTTTATATATACTTCTTGGTTTCAATTTACTACTAACCAGAACTCCTAAATCCTTCTCGCAATCACAAGTATTAAGATCTACATTATTCAGTTATATGTGGCATGGTTATTCTCCTGCCCAACATTTAGAACTTTGCATTTGTCTACATTAAGCTGCATCTGCCACTTCTCCGACCACTGCATCAGTCTATTCAAATCATCCTGGAGTGCTCTAATGTCCTCATTAGAATGAATTGGACGGCCTATTTTGGTGTCATCAGCAAATTTGCTTATGTTGCTATTTATTCCCTAATCTATGTCATTTATGTAAATTGTAAACAACAGAGGGCGCAAAACTGACCCCTGTTGAACAACGCTTGAGACGTGCCCACATTCTGATTTCTCTCCATTTATGCAAACTCTCTGCCGCCTAATTGTCAACCATGCCTCTACCCCGGAAAAAAATTCTTCTCCTAATCCGTGTGCCTTAAGTTTCCTCAACAGCCTCTGATGTGGAACTTTATCGAAAGCCTTACTGAAGTCCATATACACAATATCATATTCATTACCATGATCTACCTCCTCAAACACCTTAGTGAAAAAAAGTTAGTAAATTCGTAGGACAGGAACGCCCCTTATTAAAACCGTGTTGAGATTCATTAATCAATTTATGCTTTTCAAGATGGCTACGAATTGACTCGGCAATTATTGATTCCATAAATTTACCAGCTATGGAGGTAAGGCTTATTGGTCTATAGTTCGAAGCTAAGGACCTGTCACCTGCCTTGTAAATAAGTATTACATTTGCTGTTTTCCACTTGTCTGGCACTATGGACAGGCACTTAAAGTTTGTACCTGACCAGCCAGGCTGTGGTTCGTACGTTGGACTGCATACGGCCAGCAGTAACAGCCTGGTTGATCAGGCTCTGACCCAACATGAGGCCTGGTCACAGACCGGGTCACAGGGGCGTTGACCCTGGGGGGGTAGATTCGCCGGTACTCTCCCAGTCCGAGTCTTTTCCAGATGGTGACCTGGCCTTGGCTCACTGTCGTGGGAGTGTCTGGGACCTATGTCTCTCATCTTCTGGGACCAACTGTCCCCATTCCTAGCCCCATTCCCTGACCTGATGGGGCTCGTAGGGAGAAGCTAGGCCTCTCTGGTCTCCCATCTTCCCCGCCCCAGGGAGCTAATGGGAATGGTAATCATGAGAGCTGCAGATGGTAGCAAGCTCCAGCTCTGGCACCTACCCTGGCCTAGAAGAACTGGGCATGGTGTGCTCTCCCTAGTGGACTGGTGTGGGTGGCATCCTGGGTGATAGTGGACTGGTGTGGGTGGCATCCTGGGTGTTAGTGGACTGGTGTGGGTGGCATCCTGGGTGTTAGTAGACTGGTGTGGGTGGCATCCTGGTTGTTAGTGGACTGGTGTGGGTGGCATCCTGGTTGTTAGTGGATTGGTGTGGGTGGGATCCTGGGTGTTAGTGGACTGGTGTGGTCAACTTTGCACAGTCTTATAAAACATATTTGAGGTAAATTAAAAGCTAACTTAATTTTATTAATAAAAGATAAATAACTTGTTTGGAAACTTATTTCTTTCCTAAAGGTTCCACAGGGTAAATAAGCTGTATGAAACCTTAACCTGCCACTGGTAGGTCCTTGGAGTTCATGAACCCACACACCCACCCAAACAAACACAAACACACAAGTTGGCGAAGGTAGGGAGATTGCACATATTAATTGATAGATTTACTCTCCTAGGAAGGTCTAGGTAGGTTTGTGCAGGTAGTGACTAATATTAGGATTATTGAGGCAATTTTAGATATTAATACCGTAGTTCTAGCACCTTAACATAGGAAGATTTAGGCCTCAATAGGCGAATATTAGGTTATATAAGCCAACGAGAAATTGCAATCCCATATGGAGGTCAAGCAGTGTGAGACTCACAACGCATAACCTGCGTTCTTCTCAGACAAGACACCAACCGATGAACAAGTGCCGTATACAGCTGCGTGGCAACCCACGTGTCTATCAACAGCAGACCTGGGGATCTCGGAGAAGATATCTCGAAGTACTGTGGATATCTTTCTCCATCCAGACCCACTACAGTAAGACAATATCTTTCTTTCTCTCAGTATCTGGCCATTTTTCTGGGGGAAACGTGAGTGAGTTAACTGTGGGTCTTGAGCAGACGGACGCTATTACATAGGTATGTACCAGCGTCACCTCTTAAGTACAAGTCTGGAAGCTATTTCCCACACTGCTTAAAGGATAACCCCTTGGAGTTAGGGATTTCTGAGTTTCAGGAAGGACACTAATACCACTTGAATTCTTGCAGAACATAGCACTGTCTGCATGTCATCGATTTGGAGTAGGTGACAATTTTTTCTCCATCAAGTAAGTTAACCCTTTTTTTTAGTCATGCATGTAGGTGGGAAATTCTTGCAGCTGCAGTTATTTGGAAATCTGTCCCATAAGCCACTTGTGAGCCTGTGAGGAGTAATCTCAGAGTGTCGGTGTCAACAGTGCTTTCCAGAGGGCAGCTTATAACCTGGAGTTTACCTGGAGAGAGTTCCAGGGGTCAACGCCCCCACGGCACGGTCTGTGACTAGGCCTCAAGACAAATTCCCACAACTTGACATGTATTATTATAAAATAACTCTCAGTGTTATCTTCTTCGTCTTCTTCTTCTTCTTCTTCTTCTTGATTCGACGGGACTCTCCCGGCCCGGGCCTTGTCCAAGTGGTGGCCCGGCCTTGGTTCCCTTTCTCGGGAGTATCTCAGACTAATGTCTGCCATGGGAGGAGGTACTTGGGACCTACTCATCTGTGGGACCAACGGTCCACAGGCCTAGCCACATACCCCGCCCTCACGGGGATCGTAGGGAGAAGCTAGGCCCATCTTTGGTCTGCCATCTTCCCCGCCCCAGGGGAGCTAATGGGAATAGCAGTCTTGTGAGCCGCAGGTGAAAGCAAGCTCTGGCTCAGGCACCTACTCTGCCCTAGAAGGGCTAGGCATGGTGTCGATCGATCTATTGATTGTTGTTGTTGTTGATTCGCCGGGACTCTCCCGGCCCGGGCCTTGTCCAAGTGGTGGCCCGGCCTTGGCTCCCTTTCTCGGGAGTATCTCAGACTAATGTCTGCCATGGGAGGAGGTACGTGGGACCTCCTCATCTGTGGGACCCTAGAAGGGCTAGGCATGGTGTCGATCAGTGTTATATATAATAAACCAGTTATTGTATCTTTGTTGACTCTTCAAAATTTATGATATTTTGGAAATTATCTTAAATATGTGGGTTAATTAAATGACTCAATAAAATAAAATATATTAGTTAGTCTTCAAAATATGTTTTTTTAATTGTTAAACTTAAACAATACTATATTTGTTTTACTATTCTCCTATTATATATATGAATTACATTAAACTTTTAGAAAATCTCAAAAGTCATTTAAAAAATCAATGCGAATTTTAAGTGTTCTTGCTATTTTAAAATTAATGTAAAAGTATGAAAAACTTAAAAAATACTTATATAATTTATTTAAGGTAGACAAAACAGGTAATTAATTGGGTGTTGGGATCCTGGGGGTCGATAACCATGCCCAGACCTTCTAAGGCAGGGTAGGTGCCAGGGAAGGTAGCAGACCAGAGGGGCCTGGCAACTATCTGCCTCGTGCTTGTGGGCGAATATGGCTAGGCCTGGGACCAGTTGGTCCCACCGCTGATGGGTACCCCTTCCCATGGGAGACTTAGGTCTCTGCTACTCCCACACCAGGGAGCCAGAGCCGGGTCGCCATCTGGTAAAGACCCGGGCCGGGAGACTTCCCGGTGAATCAACACCTCCTCACCATGCCCAGCCCTTCTAGGGAAGGGTAGGTGCCAAGGCTGGAGCTTGCAACCATCTGCGGCTTTCAAGCCTGCCCTTCGCCTCAGCCTCCTTGGGGCAGGGAAGGTGGCACACCAGAGAGGCCTAGCAACTAACTACCTACCTGCCTCGTGATTGTGGGCGAATATGGCTAGGCCTGGGACCAGTTGGTCCCACCGCTGAGGGGTACTCCCTCCCATGGGAGACTTATGTCTCTGCTACTCCCACGCCACAGAGCCGGAGCCAGGTCGCCATCTGGTAAGGACCCGGGCCGGGAGAATTCCCGGTGAATCAACACCTCCTCCTCACCATGCCCATAGTCCATCACAATGAACAGCCATTCTAGGGCAGGATAGATGCCAAGGCTGGCGCTTGCTACCATCTGCAGCTATTACGCCTGCCGTTCCCGTTAGGGAAGGTGGGAGACAACAGGGGCCTAGCATCTATCTGCCTCTTGCTGGTGGGGAATATGGCTAGGCCTGGGGCCAGTTGGTCCCGCCGATGAGGGGTATCCCCTCCCATAGGAAACATAGGTCTCTGACACTTCGCCATCTGGTAAAGACCCGGAGCCGGGAGAATTCCCGGTGAATCAACACCTCCTCCTCACCATGCCCAGCCCTTTTAGTGCAGAGTAGGTGCCAAGGCTGGAGTTTGCTACCATCTGCAGCTCACAAGTCTGCCCTTCCTGTTAGGGAAGGTGGCAGACCAGAGAGGCCTAACATCTATCTACCTCCATGCCTTGTGCTGGTACTGTAATGTTGCTACGCCTGGGGCCTGTTGGCCCCACCGCTGAGGGGGGTCGCCGTCTGGTAAAGACCTGGTCCGGGAGAATTCCCAGTGAATCAACACCTCTTCCTCCTCCTTCTAGGGCAGGGTAGGTGCCAAGGCTGGAGCTTCCTACCATCTGCAGCTCACAAGCCTGCCCTTCCTGTCAGCCTTCTTGGGGCAGGGAAGGTGGCAAACCAGAGAGGCCTAGCATATATCTACCACCTTCTTCGTGCTGGTGGGGAATGTGGCTAGGCCTGGGACAAGTTGGTCCCGCCGTTGAGGGGTACCCCCTCCCATGGGAGACATATGTCTCTGATACTCCCATGCCAGGGAGCCGGAGCCGGGTCGCCATCTGGTAAAGACCCTGGCCAGGAGAATTCCCGGTGAATCAACACCTCCTCCTCACCATGCCCAGCCCTTTTAGGTCAGGGTAGGTGACAAGGCTGGAGTTTGCTACCATCTGTAGCTCACAAGCCTACCCTTCCTGTTAGGGAAGGTGGCAGACCAGAGAGGCCTAGCATCTATCTACCTCCATGCCTCATGCTGGTAGGGGAATGTGGATAGGCCTGGGGCCTGTTGGCCCCACCGCTGAAGGGGGTCGCCCTCTGGAAAAGACCCGGGCCGGGAGAATTCCCAGTGAATCAACACCTCCTCCTCCTCCTCCTTCTAGGGCAGGGTAGGTGCCAAGGCTGGAGCTTCCTACCATCTGCAGCTCGCAAGCCTGCCCTTCACGTTTGGGAAGGTGGCAGACCAGAGAGGCCTAGCATCTATCTAACTCCATGCCTTGTGCTGGTGGGGAACGTAGCTAGGCCTGGGGCCAGTTGGTCCCGCCGATGAGGGGTATCCCCTCCCATGAGAGACATTGATCTCTTACACTCCCACATCTGGGAGCTGGAGCCGGTTCGCTATCTGGTAAAGACCCGGGCCGGGAGAATTCCCATTGAATCAATACCTCCTTCTCCTGGCTTCCTGGGTGTTAGTGGATTGGTGTGAGTGGCATCCTGGGTGTTAGTGGAGTGTGGGATGCATCCTGGGTGTTAGTGGACTGTTGTGGGGGGCATCCTGGGTGTTAGTAGACTGGTGTGGGTGGCAACCTGAGGGTTAGTGGACTAGTGTGGATGGCATCCTGGGTGTTAGTGGATTGGTGTTTGTGGGATTCTTGGAGTTAATGGACTAGTGTGGGGCATCATCCTGGGTGTTAGTGGACTGGTGTGGGTGGTATCCTGAGTGTTAGTGGACTGATGTGACTCACATCCTGGGTGGTAGTGGACTGGTGTGGGTAACATCCTGGGTGTTAGGTGACTGGTGTGAGTCACATCCTGGGTGTTAGTGGACTAGTGGGAGTCACATCCTGGGTGTTAGTGGACTGGGGTGGATCTCATCCAGGGTGTTAGTGGACTAGTGGGAGTCACATCCTGGGTTTTAGTGGACTGGTGTGGGTCACATCCTGGGTGTTAGTGGACTGGTGTGAGTGGCATCCTTAGTGTTAGTGGACTGGTGTGGGTGCCAGCCTTAGTGTTAGTGGACTTGTGTGGGTGGCATCCTTGGTGTTAATGGACTGGTGTGTTTGGCATCCTGGATGTTATTGGACTGGTATGGGTGGCATCCTGGGTGTTAGTGGACTGGTGTGAGTCACATCCTGGTTGTTAGTGGACTGGTGTGTGTGGCATCCTTGGTGTTAGTGGACTGGTGTTGGTGGCATCCTTGGTGTTAGTGGACTGGTGTGGGTGGCATCCTCGGTGTTAGTGGACTGGTGTGGGTGGCATCCTTGGTGTTAGTGGACTGGTGTGGGTGGCATCCTTGGTGATAATGGACTGGTGTGTTTGTCATCCTGGGTGTTATTGGACTAATGTGGGTCACATCCTGGGTGTTAGTTGACTGGTGTGAGTGACATCCTGGGTGTTAGTGGACTGGTGTGTCTGGCATCCTTGTTGTTAGTTTACTGGTGTTGTTGGCATCCTTGGTGTTAGTGGACTGGTATGGGTCACTTCCTGGGTGTTAGTGGACTGGTGTGAGTCACATCCTGGATGTTAGTGGACTGGTGTGAGTCACATCCTGGGTGTTAGTGGACTAGTGTGGATCTCATCCAGGGTGTTAGTGGACTGGTGTGAGTCACATCCTGGGTGTTATTGGACTAGTGTGGATCTCATCCAGGGGGTTAGTGGACTGGTGTGAGTCACATCCTGGGTGTTAGGGGACTGGTGTGTGTGGCATCCTTTGTGTTAGATGATTGGTGTGGGTGGCATCCTTGGTGTTAGTGGACTGGTGTGAGTGGCATCCTTGGTGTTAATGGACTGGTATGGGTCACTTACTGGGTGTTAGTGGACTGGTGTGAGTCACATCCTGGGTGTTAGTGGACTGGTGTGAGTCACATTCTGGGTGTTAGTGGACTAGTGTGGATCTCATCCAGGGTGTTAGTGGACTGGTGTGAGTCACATCCTGGGTGTTAGCGGACTGGTGTGTGTGGCATCCTTGGTGTTAGTGGACTGGTGTGGGTGGCATCCTTGGTGTTAGTGGACTGGTGTGGGTGGCATCCTAGGTGTTAATGGACTGGTGTGTTTGGCATCTTGGGTGTTATTGGACTTGTGTGGGTGGCATCTTGGGTGTTAGTGGACTTGTGTGGGTGGCATCCTGGGTGTTAGTCTTATAAAACATACATTTGAGGTAATTAAAAACTAACTTAATTTTAATAATAAAAGATAAATAACTTGACATGTATTATTGTACAATAATTCTCAGTGTTATCTATAATAAAACCAGCTACTGTATCTTTGTTGACACTTCAAAATTTATTATACTATTTTGGAAATTACTTGTCTTAAATAGTACATGTGGGTTAAATGACTCAATAAAATAAAATATATTAGTTAGTCTTAAAATATGTTTTTTTTTTAATTGTTGAACGTAAACAATAATATGTTTTTAATATTGTCTTATTACGTATAAATGAATTATATTATACATTTGGAAAATCTCAATTTTCCCTTAAGAAGTAAATGCCAATTAGAATTTTTCTTTAAATCTTAAAACTTATGTGAAATTATAAAGTTCTTAAAAAGGACTTATATAACATTTTAAAGTTAGACAAAACAAGTAATTAATTTTTATATTTTAAAACTAAGTTTTAAACTTCAAGCAATGAATCTCTGTTAGAATTCTAAAATTTTGGAGACCTTAGGGTTATAAATTTATAATATATAAAAACAAAAAAATTAATAAGTATAATTTCTCCGTGAAATTATTAATTATAATTATTTCCTGGCTGTAATAATGGAGGAGAAACATCTGTAAGATGGAGAGGAAATCAGGTTGTATCCCAAGATGATTATTTAACATTTACTGAGGAACCTCTATAGATGATGCTGGGGTACATCAGTGAATGCTGGGATAGGTCATTGGATGCTGGGGAAGATCAATGGATGCTGGGGTAGGTCAGTGGATCATCCTGGGTGTTAGTGGACTGGTGTGAGTCACATCCTCGGTGTACGTGGACTGGTGTGAGTCATATCCTGGTTGTTAGTGGGCTGGTGTGGGTAACATCCTGGGTGTTAGTGGACTGGTGTGGGTAACATCCTGGGTACTCACCTAATTGTGGTTGCAGGGGTCGAGACTCAGCTCCTGGCCCCGCCTCTTCGCTGTCTGCTACTGGGTCTCTGCTCTCCCTGCTCCATGAGCTTTATCATACCTTGTCTTAAAACTATGTATGGTTCCTGCCTCCACTATATCTTTCTCTAGACTATTCCACTTCCTGACTACTCTGTGGCTGAAGAAATGCTTCCTAACATCCCTTTGACTCATCTGAGTCTTCAGCTTCCAGTTGTGTCCCCTTGTTTCTGTGTTCCCTCTCTGAAACATAATGTCACTATCTACCTTGTCAATTCCCCGCAGTATTTTGTATGTCGTTATCATGTCTCCTCTGACCCTTCTTTCCTCCAGTGTTGTTAGTCCTATTTCCCTCAATCTTTCTTCATAAGATAGACCCCTGAGTTGTGGAACTAACCTTGTCGCAAACCTTTGCACTTTCTCTAGTTTCTTTACGTGCTTGACCAGGTGTGGGTTCCAGACTTGTGCTGCATATTCTAGTATGGGCCTGACGTATACGGTATACAGTGTCTTGAACGATTCCTTGTTAAGGTAACGGAACGCTAATCTTAGGTTTGCCAGTCGCCCATATGCTGCCGCAGTTATCTGGTTGATGTGTGCCTCCGGAGACGTGCTTGGCGTTATACTCACTCCAAGGTCTTTCTCCTTTGCCGAGGTTTGTAGCCTTTGTCCACCTAGCTTGTACTCTGACAGCAGTCTTCTTTGCCCTTCTCCGATCCTCATGACTTTGCATTTGGAAGGATTGAATTCAAGAAGCCAATTGCTAGACCAGATGTCGAGCTTGTCCAGGTCTGTTTGCAGCCCTGCCTGGTCCTCTTCCAATGTGATTCTCCTCATTATTTTCACATCATCCGCGAATAGAGACACTTCTGAGTCTATCCCGTCCGTCATGTCATTTACATATACCAGGAATAACACTGGTCCTAGGACTGACCCCTGCGGTACACCGCTCGTCACAGGCGCCCACTGTGATACCTCACCACGCACCATGACCCGTTGTTGCCTCCCTTTGAGGTATTCCCTGATCCATTCCAGTGCCCTTCCTGTTATACCTGCTTGTTCTTCCAACTTCTTTACTAATCTCATGTGAGGAACTGTGTCGAAGGCCTTCCTGCAGTCCAAGAAAATGCAATCAACCCACCCTTTCTCTCCTGCCTTACCTCTGTTACTTTATCATAGAACTCTAGGAGGTTTGTTACACAGGATTTGCCTTCCCGGAATCCGTGCTGTCATGTGTTTATTATCCTGTTCAGCTCAAGATGTTCCACCATTCTTTTCCTGATGATTTTATCCAGGACTTTGCACACTATACATGTAAGTGACACCGGTCTATAGTTTAGTGCCTCTTTTCTGTCTCATTTTTTAAAAATGGGGACTACGTTGGCCCTCTTCCATACCTCAGGTAGCTGCCCAGTTTCAAGGGATGTGTTGAATATTATGGTAAGTGGCACACTCAGTACCTCAGATCCTTCCCGAAGAACCCACGGGGAGATATTGTCCGGATCCATCGCCTTTGAGGTATTGAGGTCACTGAGTAACTGCTTCACTTTCTCCTCAGTTGTGTGTATGCCCTCTAGCACTTGGGTGTTAGTGGACTGGTGTGGATCGCATCCTGGGTGTTAGTGGACTGGTGTGAGTCACATCCTGGGTGTTAGTGAACTGGTGTGAGTCACATCATGGGTGTTAGTGTACTGGTGTGAGTCACATCCTGGGTGTTAGTGGGCTGATGTGGGTCACATCCTGGGTGTTAGTGGACTGGTGTGAGTCACATCCTGGGTGTTAGTGGACTGGTGTGGGTGGCATCCTTGGTTAGCTAGTTAGTTACCATTTTGTCCTAGGCACATGTCGATTTGACACTAGGCTGTTGTATGTACTCACCTAATTGTACTCACCTAATTGTGGTTGCATAGGTCGAGACTCAGCTCCTGGCCCTGCCTATTCGCTGTCCACTACTGGGTCTCTGCTCTCCCTGCTCCATAAGCTTGATCATACCTTGTCTTAAAACTATGTATGGTTCCTGCCTCCACTATATCTTTCTCTAGACTATTCCACTTCCTGACTACTCTGTGGCTGAAGAAATGCTTCCTAACATCCCTTTGACTCATCTGAGTCTTCAGCTTCCAGTTGTGTCCCCTTGTTTCTGTGTTCCCTCTTTGGAACATCCTGACACTGTCAACCTTGTCGATTCCCCGCAGTATTTTGTATGTCATTATTATGTCTCTTTTGACCTTTCTTTCCTCCTCAACCTTCCTTCATAGGACAGTTCCCTGAGTTGTGGAACTAACCTTGTTGCAAACCTTGCACTTTCTCTAGTTTCTTTACGTGCTTGACCAGGTGTGGGTTCCAGATTGGTGCTGCATATTCTAGTATGGGCCTGATGTACATAGTGTACAGTGTCTTGAACGATTCCTTGTTAAGGTAACGGAACGCTAATCTTAGGTTTGCCAGTCCCCCAAATGCTGCCGCAATTATCTGGTTGATGTGTGCCTCCGGAAACGTGCTTGGCGTTATACTCACTTCAAGGTCTTTCTCCTTTGCCGAGGTTTGTAGCCTTTGTCCGCCTAGCCTGTACTCTGTCAGCGGTCTTCTTTGCCCTTCTCCGATCTTCATGACTTTGCATTTGGTGGGATTGAATTAGAGAAGCCAGTTGCTAGACCAGATGTCAAGCTTGTCCAGGTCTGTTTGAAGTCCTGATTGGTCGTCTTCCTATGTGATTCTCCTCATTAATTTCACATCATCTGTGAACAGAGACACTTCTGAGTCTATCCCGTCCGTCATGTCATTTACATATACCAAGAATAACACTGGTCCTAGGACTGACCCCTGCGGTACACCGCTCATCACAGGCGCCCACTGTGATACCCCATCATGCAAAATGACCCGTTGTTGCCTCCCTGTATGTGTGTGTGTGTAAAGAAACACTTCAAAATGTTTCCACCCCACCGGGAATTGAACCCGGGCCCTCTGTGCGTGAAGCGAGAGCTTTAACCACTAGGTCACGTTAATGGACTGGTGTGTTTGGCATCCTGGGTGTTAGTGGACTGGTGTGGGTGGCATCTTTGGTGTTAGTGGACTTGTGTGGGTGGCATCCTTGGTGTTACTGGACTGGTGTGGGTGGCATCATTGGTGTTAATGGACTAGAGTGTTTGGCATCCTGGGTGTTAGTGGTCTCGTGTGGGTGGCATCCTGGGTGTTAGTGGACTGGTGTGGGTGGCATCCTGGGTTTTAGTTGACTGGTGTGGGTGGCATCCTGGGTGTTAGTCTTATTAAACATATTTGAGGAGGAGGAGTTGATTCACTGTGAATTCTCCCATCCCGGGTCTTTACCAGATGACGACCCGGCTCCGGCTCCCTGGCGTTAGAGTATCAGAGACCTATGTCTCCCATTGGAGGGGATACCCCTCAGCGGTGGGACCAACTGGCCCCAGGCCTAGCCACATTCCCCACCAGCACGAGGCATGGAGATAGATAGATGCTAGGCCTCTCTGGTCTGCCACCTTCCCTAACGGTAAGGGCAGGCTTACGAGCTGCAGATGATAGCAAGCTCCAGCCTTGGCACCTACCCTGCCCTAGAAGAAGGAGGAGGTGTTGATTCACCGGGAATTCTCCCAGCCCAGGTCTTTACCAGATGGCGACCCGGCTCCGGCTCCCTGGCGTGGGAGTGTCAGAGACTTATGTCTCCCGTGGGAGGGGGTACCCCTCATTGGAGGGACCAAATGGCCCCAGGCCTAGCCACATTCCCCACCAGCACGAGGCATGGAGGTAGATTGATGCTAGGCCTCTCTGGTCCGCCACCTTCCATAATGGGAAGGGCAGGCTTACGAGCTGCAGATGGTAGCAAACTCCAGCCTTGGCACCTACCCTGCCCTAGAAGGGCTGGGCATGGTTATCGACCACATACTACTGTATTTGAGTTTAATTAAAAACTAACATAATTTTAATAATAAAAGATAAATAACTTGACATATATTATAGTACAATATCTCTCAGTGTTATCTATAATAAAAGCAGCTATTGTATCTCTGTTGATACTTCAAAATTTATGATGTTTTGGAAATTATTTATCTTAAATATGTGGGTTAAATGACTCAATAAAATAAAATATATTAGTTACTCTTCATAATGTTTTTTTTTTTAATTGTTGAACGTAAACAATAATATATTTTTTAATAGTCTTTTTTTTTTTTTTTTTTTTTTTTATTAACACATCGGCCGATTTCCACCAAGGCAGAGTGGCCCGCGAAAAGATAAACTTTCATCATCATTCACTCCATCACTGTCTTGCCAGAGGGGTGCTTTACATTACAGTTATAAAACTGCAACATTAACACCCCTCCTTCAGAGTGCAGACACTGTATGTACTTCCCATCTCCAGGACTTAAGTCCGGCCTGCCGGTTTCCCTGAATCCCTTCATAAATGTTACTTTGTTCACACTCCAACAGCACGTCAAGCATTAAAAACCATTTGTCTCTATTCACTCCTATTCATCCTGGTTGGATGATACGGTGACTGACGACGATGTCAAAATAGAAGGTTACAATATAAAACGCTTAGATAGGAATAGAAAAGGTGGTGGGGTATGTGCCTACATAAAGAACGACTTAGCCTATAATCCAAGACCTGATTTAAATGACAATAAACTGGAGATTCTATGGTTTGAAGTGTTGCTACCCAAGACCAAACCCATCTTAGTAGGAACTAGTTATCGCCCTCCCACCCATGACAAGTTCTTAGAGGACTTTTCGAGAGTCTTGTCAGGACTTGATAACAATGACGAGACAGTAATATTAGGAGACTTCAACATCTGTTTTCGACAGCAAAATAACGGGCTATGTAATAATAATAATAATAATAATAATAATAATAATAATAATAAATAATAATAATAATAATAATAATAATAATTTATTTAGACATTGTACAATTATATATGATAGATATAGTTATACATAGTAATTACATAGTTAGTACTTAGTTATGTATTAATGAGATGTACATGCCAAAAGCCCCTAATATGCTGTGCATTGCGGGCATGTAAAAGATATAAGCAAATTCTGGATTTAAATAGTTACACGCAACTAATTAATACACCAAGTATTTGCCTCCCTGCTTCGGTCGGGGGTGGATGTGCTGTACACTGGTCTGCCGCCTGGTGACTCTCGTTCACAATTGGCTAACTGCTTAAACTACTGTCATGGAGACTGTTGGCTGACGTCATTCTAACACAGTGTGTATTGACATGGTCACTGGCGTCATACATCCAGCCACGGCTGCTACGGTGCTCCCTATGATTCTGAACTATGTGTACGGCTTGGATATTATGGATTTATACGGCATAGCGCTCAACGGGATCAACCGAGTTTTCGTCAAACTACTAACTGCTACAGTTTATGACCGCCTTGTTGATCAGCACCAGGACAGGGTGTATAGGGTGAACTCGACGATGCAAGTTCGATTGAAAGATGTATCAAGGACATATATTTGGATCAAGGTCAAGAATGTCTTTTGAAGCAGATGCGACGGATATTAGTGGTCTTTTCAGCGAGTATGGAGTGATCCACACGGTGAATGCAGGGAAGTGGAGTGAGGGACCCATGTTGGGGCTCTATGAAGGGACTTATTCCCTAAAGATGACGTTATGTAAGCCGATACCGTCATATGTGGTGATGTCTGACTTCAGGAATCAACTCTATGTGACATACCCGGGGCAACAGAGGAGTTGCCGCCTATGTGGCGCCTATAACCACGTTGCTGCAGACTGCATGAGAAGAGTGATACCTAGACAGGATGCGGCCCGCAGGGAGCCGGCTGGTCAGGGAGCCAGTGAGGACCTGGTGAAAGTACCTCAGGAGGTGCAAGGAAAGCGTTTGTGGAGTGAAATAGTTGATGGGTCAGGGGAGGATTTCTGCACTTTGCCCCAGGTGCCTGAGGCTACAAGTGAGAGTGTTGTGGATAACACAGGTGTTGTGTCTTGCGAGGATTTACCTCTGAAGGAGGTGTTGAGAGGCATTATGGAGGACCCTCTTCCAGTGTTGCCTGGGGAAGGCAGTGTTGCTGTGGTGGAAGTAGTTGAAGTGGTAGAGCCGGTGGTTGAGGCATCGGTTGAGGCACATCAGGCCGGTCAGTGTTTAACACATGAAATAGTGTCGGCAGAGGTGCATCAGTCAGATAGGGCCACGGGAATGGAAGTGGTGGTGGGAACCCATAAGAGAGCTGGTACTCAGTCTGATAGTGAAGACGTTCTTACACCTGCACAGAGACTGGGTAAAACGTCTTTGGTGGAGATTGCCAGGAAAGATTTAGATGCAATTGTGGGTCAAAACCCCGTCAAGGTTGAGAAACATGTGGGTAAGGGAGTGGGTAAGGCAAGTCAGGTTCGCAGCCTCCCCCTCGGCTGAAGGGCAAACCTTTGCACTTGCATTCCAGTGTCTAACAATAAATGTTAATGGTATGAAAGAGGATTAAACGCTCCTGGGTGGAGTACGCCTTGCGAAGTTTTGGCGTACTGGTGGCCTTCATCCAGGAGTATAACTATAGGTGTGGAAGGGATTTGAGAGTGAAAGGGTATTGGGTTTTTGCAGGGTCTTCGGGTAGGCCCAAGGGAGGGGCGGCAGTTGCGATTTTGGAGTCAAGCCCTTTTCGACTAATGTCTTGGGAGGAATGTGGGAGGGGTAGGGTAGTTCGAGTGGAAGGTTCGTGGGGAGGGGTCAGGGTATGTTTTTTAGGTGTCTATATGCCAGCAGAGCAGTCACGAATGGTAAAGGTGGGTTTTATTCGAGACTTCATGATATATGCCCTTCGTGACTTGCCTGGAGTGGTGGTAGTCGAGGGCAATTATAACTGTGTTATCAGAAAAAGGGACGTAGAGCCTGGAGGGGCGGGGTGTGAGTTGGTGGCTTTACAGGATTTGCTAGGAAGTGTGGGATTAAAGGATGTGGTAGGTGTAAGGGGCCCTGTGGATCATACTTTCGTGAGGAAAGGGTATGCAGCGAGACTTGATAGGATTTATGTAACTGATAGGGTAGTAGTGGGTAGGGTTCAAACCATAGACATTGGATTTTCAGATCACAGAGGGGTTTTAGTCGACTTGAATTGGGAAGGCGTTGCAAAGTGGTATAGGGGTTATTGGAAATTGAATGTAGGATTACTAGTGGGAGGGGATAAATCAATGCAGTTTAGCAAATGGTGGGTGAGGTTATGGGCGAGGGGTGAAAGGCAGGAAAACTTGTTAGGGTGGTGGATGAATGTGGGCAAGCCACGAATTAGGGAGTTTTATCAGCGGTTGGGTAGAGAGGAGGCA
The DNA here is from genome assembly GCA_009830355.1 of Cherax destructor. Lineage (NCBI taxonomy): Eukaryota > Metazoa > Arthropoda > Malacostraca > Decapoda > Parastacidae > Cherax > Cherax destructor. The sequence goes on along the minus strand of WNWK01028109.1, from coordinate 8,813 downwards.
GGGTTGAGATGTGGTTTGATGAAGTATGTGGAGGGGAATTACAGGGTTGTTATGAAAAAGGCGGTCGTCATGAAACTGGGGAAATCCGTGTATTAAAGGACAAGTTGTGGGACATACAGATCGAGCGGTTTGAGGCATGCCTCATGAAAGCTGGGATAGATGATATGTTAGTAGGTGATAGGCCATCAAAAACGGTGTTGAGTAACTGTAGGCGAAAACGTGAGGCGAGGACAATAGAATGTATGAAAGTCAAGCAGAGGTTGGAGAGTTATGAGCAGGGTATGGTAATTCGGGGTACAGAGGCAGTCAGCGTATTTGTGGATAAATGGTTTGCACGTTATATGAGTAGTGTGGATGTGGGGTTGGAGTATAGGAATCTCATTTTGGAGGGCATTCAAGAGAAGTTGGAGGAGCGGGATAGAGAGGCTATGGGAGGTGTTATTAGAGAGGAGGAGGTGTAGGTAGCAGTGGACGGGTTGAGTAAGGGGAGTTCCCCAGGAATAGATGGTATAGCAAATGAATTTTATAGGGCGAATTGGGATGCAGTGAGGGACTGTCTAGTGCGCTTGATGAATTGTATGAAGTCTGCCGGGTTGGGGGAAGGAGAAAGTAGTATTGGGGTTGTAGTTTAAGTCAGGAAGGGGGGAAGGGAGGATTCTCTGAGTAATTATAGGCCTATAATTCTAATGAATGCGGACTATAAAATATTGGCTAAAATACTAGGTAATAGAATAAAGAAAGTGTTAGGGAAGGTGATTGCAGAGGGGCAAGGTGGAATACCCAGTAGAAGTGTGGTAAATGGTCTCTAGCGGATTAAAGATTACATTGCGCATGGGAAAGGAGGTGTTTTGGCTCTAGATTGGAAGGGTGCATATGATAGTGTGGAAAGAGACATGCTGTATGACATAATGAGAAGGCAGGGTTTTGGGGAAGAAATTGTGAAGTGGGTTGAGAGGTTGTATGGGGGAGCATGTGTCAGAGTACAGGTGAATGGTAGATTGGGGGATTTGGTTCCAATGAGTAGGGGTCTGCGGCAGGGTTGTCCCCTTTCGCAGATATTATTTATGTGTTTACGGGACCCTTTTTACAGATTAATTGAGGTAGGGGTGTGGATGAATGTTGTTAAGGCAAAAGAACGCACATGCATCGTCGGGTACGTGGACGACACTACGGTGCTTGTGGGTTCAGAGCAGGGGCTGGTAAATGTGGGGATATTATTCGTGTGTTTTGCGGAGCAATTGGGATGAGAATAAACGATAGTAAGACAAAATTTTTGGAGGTAGGCACTTGGGTGGGAGGGACGTTGGGCAGAAGTCAGGTGTGTGGCACGTCATTTCAAGTGTGAGGATATGTGGGGTGGAATTTATGAAGGATTGTCGTTTGGCAAGAGAACTGAATTCATGTTGGGTGATACAGGGGGCGATGGACCTACTGCAGGTTTGGAGGGCAAAGGAAGTTACTTTGAGACAGAGGGTAATAATAGTGAATAGTATGGTTTATAGTAAGCTGTGGTATGTAGCTGCCATATTCCCTTTATTACAGGCTGACGTGGAGGTTCTGGAACGAATGGTTTTTAAGTATGTGTGGGCAGGTGGAAGGCATTGGGTAGGGCGTAATGTTGTGCGCAACAGTGTGAAATTGGGGGGTTTGGGATTAATTTGGTTAGAACGTAGACTGTTGTGTCTGTACCTCAAACGTTGTCTGGTGAGGAGGGGTGGGTTAGGCAGGTCGGGGGACGAAGAGTGGGGGGTACTCCGGAGATGAGTGAATGGTGGGATGACAGGTCTCTGGTATACTGTAAGGACATATTAAGGAGTTTAATGGTGGTAATACACCCGCAGGACATCTCGGTTGGTATGCTAGGACTTTTGGGGGGATCTCACCAGATGATTGAATGTGCGTCGATATATCCAATGTATGGTTGGGCTGAGATATGGAAGGGAGTAAAGGGGTTGAAGCTGAGGTCTAGGGATTGGGAGTTCATGTTTAGGTTTTTACATGATGCTGTGGCGTCCAAGGCTTCTTTAGTGAGCATGGGTTTGGTGAGAAATGGTGCATGTGTGATATGTGGGGAAGTAGATACTACATTGCATGGGATATATTTTTGTGAATCTTTCGGGCCAATACGGGAGTGGGCCGGGAGGGGGCTTAGCTATATGGGGGGTGGGGGCATATCGTTTTTGAGGGCAATGTTTCTGGACCTCGGGGGACTTGATGCTCGGACGCGAAGGGGTCTCATGTATTATCTAGTAGATTTTGTATGTGGTTCATGGAGACTTAGGGATTTGGGAGCAGGGGAAAGGGTCAAAGCTCTTTCTGCTTGCGTCTATAGGACGAAATGCAAAAATCGTGTAATGTATGGGAGAGCATGGGAAACTGATTTCAATCATTCATACAGGGAGTTGAGGATTGCAGATCTATTAGAGTAGATGTGAGTTGGAAGAGGACTTGACGACTGATACGTTTTGGGTGGTCAGGTGAAAAACATTGCTTATAGGATGTGTTTTTCATTTGTATGTATGCTGGTGAAGGGTAAGGGTGAGGAGGGTTTGCTTGGTTGGGGTTTTAAGGGGTGATTTTTGGGGTAGACATACGGGTGACTTGGCCCTCTGTGTGGGTCAGGGTCTGACAGACGACTTTCGGGGCATAGGGTTGTTTTAATCGGGGCTGGATGTGTGTGGTTTTGTTTCTTTTTGGTTACCCTTAAATGTATAGTTATTTTTTCAGTGCAAGGGCTTTGGTTTGGCTGACAGGGGTGAGAAAGAGGAGGTTCTTTCTGTCAATACTGTACAGTACATGATAATCTTCGGTTGGGATTGTAATGAATCCGTAGACTATGGTCAAGGTATTCTTGTGGTGCGCTGGTTTTCTCGTTGCTATGTCAAAGGACGTTTTCTTTGAGTTCCGTTTCTTAATGTGACATTTTCTTAGGGGTTTTGTTGACTTAGGGGAGGGGGAACCGTCTGCCGCAGCGCGCGGCTCGCGAGCGAACAAAATATGAAAATTGAGTTATTGGTATAGAAAAAATAGCTTAACTCTCTGGCTACACAATGGTACAATAATCAATGTTCTAAGATGTTTCTACAAGGAATTACAGCCATTTATATCATGTATGGTGACATTGAGCCACCAACATGACTGCTTGCATCCCGTATTTTTTTTTTCCGTTTTTTTATTGCTATTACTTGTATTATTCATTCTAATGTTATAATTGACGACATGGCACTATATGAGTGTGGGTGGAGCTTCCCGGGTAGTGCCAGCCAATCAGGAACGCTCTGCAGCATTCCTGCTCTGGCTACTCTTCGGGTGCCAGGAATAATTTTTCTTATTACGCTAATATCATCTAATATCATCTAAAATGACTAAATAAACACTAAAAAACACATATAAACATGATATATACACTAGAACTAATAAAATAGGCCGTAACAAGTCTACTGTACTTCCAGGATTTTCGATATAAAATTATTTCGCTATCATGTCGTCTTTTATGACATAGACGGACATTGAGTGAGAGAAAACGGTGTATTGGAGGGGATAACAACTCTAGAACACCACTACACAATAAAACTACACCGATTTTCGCGAAAAAAAAAAAACATTTTCCGAGCCCGGAGGCGTTTCACGCGTTATCTCGGAAACAAGTTATTGACCTATTTGATGAAACCCACCATTTATTATTGAAGTAAATGCAATAATATTGACAGGAACCATAAAACAATGATAGTTTTACATTATCACAGTGGAAAATTTGCAATATTCCAAATATTTTTGGATTTGAGTGGGAGTAAAGGGCAAGGTATTTTGCATATAACAAAAAACTGAGGAACTTTATTTATTTGTAGAATAACTAGAGATAATTACACGAATGCCTCTAGTACGAAAATAGCATTAGCATTGTTTTATATGTACCAAGTCTCAAATCCACCTTTCCTTGTGCTATTTAGGCTGAGGTTATTGTTAAATGGAATTTTCAAAATATATTTTTTTTTATCTTTTGTTTTAGAGCAATCTTATTGAAACTCACAGACAATAAGGTCCATAAACACGTCTTCACGTGCAAAAAAAAAAAAACGAAATCGGACGAAAAAAAAAAAAATTGGTTACCCCTTCCCTTAGTCGTTGATGCATTTTCGTTGGTTTCATATCTGGCATCATTTCTTGTCATGATATATATCTGTTCAGTTTTGCACTCGGATATCATGATTGGTGTGTCAAGGTCAAAAGGGTTTTGTGAGATCAATTGGTACAATTTATTATGTGGTCTGGTGGCTAAAGCTCTCGCTTCACACGGCGAGGGCCTGGGTTCGATTCCCAGCCAGGGCAGAAATATTGGGCGTGTTTCTTTACACCTGTTGTCTATGTTCCCCATCAGTAAAATGGGTACCTGGGTGTTAGTCGACGGGTGTGAGTCGCATCCTAGGACACTGACCTAATTTGCCCGAAATGCTCAGCATAACAAGGGACTTTCTATATAGTAGTATGTCACTGATGTCAGCTAGGCCTGTATACCATGTACATGTACTTGTAGTAAATAAAGATATTATTATTATTATTATTATTATTATTATTATATTATGTTCTCCGATTAAATATATAAACAGGTGATGTGAGATAAACCTTTGTGTGTCGGGTTTATGTTTCAAATATACTATTTTTATAAAAAAAAAAAATTGTGTGCTTCATGTTATAAATTGTTTCACTGTTTATAGTACCATTTCTGTTATAATGGTTGTGATGTTAATGTATGGATTTTGTGTTAATTGTCTTGGCAGGGTTGTGTCTTGTGTACTGTGTTGGTATAATTATGTTCCTTTATGGAATTTCACATTAAAACTCTCAACAAAATTATAATTGTTGTTCCGCTTTAATATGTTTGGTAGTTTTTTTATTTCACCATGTCATTGTAATGACATGTAGGGGTTAACATAAGACATGGCTTGTAGTCTCTTTACCTATGAATTATTGTTTGTTATTTTATTACCCCAGGTTAACTGATAACAGGTTTTGTTATGTTGTTAAATTTTGTTCAATACTGCTTATTTTGTTGTATGAGCTTTGTTTCAGACCGTGGCATGGCACTCTTATGTATAATTTTTTGTATATGTATGGTTTTCCAAATAAAATTAAAAAAAAAAATTAATACACCAACCCGGATCACACAGTTCTCAGCCACCCTAATTGACCACATACTTTGTAACCGCCCTGAGAACATTAGTCAGTCAGGGGTCATTACCACATGTCTTAGTGATCATTTCATCATTTACTGTACCAGGAAAATTACTAGGGAACGGATAGGCCTACACAAGACAATAAAAGTTAGGTCAACTAGAAACTACAGTAAAGAAACACTGGTAAATATGCTACACAATTGTGACTGGTCAGTGATAACAAGTTGCACGGACGTAAATGATGCCTGGGAAATATTCAAAACAATGTTCACTGCCATCCTTGATAATATTGCACCAGTTAAAGAGGTTAGGATTAAACGAAGAACTGAACCCTGGATGACTACTGAGATATTAGATAATATGAAATTCAGAGACCAGTTGATAAAAAGATTTAAGGCAGACAGACAGGACATTGCAGCACTAAATGAATTCCAAAGGGTGAAGAACAGAGTGCAGAGGCTTATAAAAGGCGCAAAGGCAAGACACTATTGCTCAAAGATCGAAGAGTACAAGAATAACCCTAGAAAGCTCTGGCAACAACTCAAACAGTTGGGGTATAGCATAGTTCTAAATGTCGATAACGAGGTATGTCACGAAAGAACTAAAGTGGCAAATTGTTTTAATTCATACTACACAACTGTCGCATCAACACTAGTAAGTAAGCTACCAGCTGCATCAGATACCTTTAACACAGACTCTGATAAATTTAAAACATACTATACCAATAAAGGTGTAATTCCAAACAGTTGTCAACTAGTAACTGTATCTTATGACTTCGTGCAAAAAGAACTAAGCAGGTTAAACCCAATTAAGAGCACCGGCCCAGATAACATCCCGTCTAAATTCCTAAAAGATGGTGCCTCTGAACTGACAATCCCCATTGCTCACATAATAAATTTGTCCATCACCACTAATACAGTGCCAGATGGGTTCAAGGAGGCCAGAGTTACTCCTATCTTCAAGAAAAATAGTAGATCTGATGTCAGCAACTATAGTCCTGTTAGTATACTCAGTGTAATATCCAAAATTCTGGAGAGGGCGGTGTACTGTCAAGTAGTTAAATATCTTAGTGACAACAACATTATTCATAGTTACCAATCAGGTTTTAGGAGATCTTACTCAACCGACACCTCCCTAATTAATCTGATGGATTACATGAGAACTGAAGTGTCTATAGGGAACCTCATAGGAATGGTAACTTTAGACTTGCAAAAGGCCTTCGATACTGTCAACCACAATATATTATGTAAGAAACTTCAAGCTATCGGCATAGGTTCCACAGACTGGTTTAAGTCCTATCTTAGCAACAGGAAACAAATTGTCAAAATCAACAAAACGGAATCAGAACCACTGTGGAGTTCCCCAAGGTAGTATACTGGGTTCTTTATTATTCCTGTGTTATGTAAATGATATGCCCATCAGTGTCAAGTGCAAACTCCTACTGTATGCGGATGACAGTGCTCTGTTAGTGTCAGGTAAAGACCTACAAGATATATCTAGTGTATTAACACTGGAACTGGAGTCCTGCAGCAAATGGTTAGTAGACAACAAACTATCGTTACATCTAGGGAAAACAGAAGACATACTCTTTGGCACGAAATATAAACTGAGCAGGGTAAATAATTTTAATGTCCGGTGTAATGGGGAATCCATCACTTCAGTTTCCTCAGTAAAATATCTGGGAATCCCCTTTGACCCATGCATGTCAGGAGAATTGATAGGGAACAGTGTAGTAAAGAAAGCGAATGCCAGACTGAAGTTCCTCTACAGACAAGCACAGTGTCTACCTACTGAGGCTCGCAGGACCCTATGTCTAGCCCTTATACAATGTCATATTGACTACGCTTGCTCTTCATGGTACTCTGCCTTGACAAAAAAAACTGAAAGATAAACTGCAAATCACCCAGAACAAAATGGTAAGATTCATCCTGGACCTGGGACCAAGAGAGCATGTAAGCCAGGATGAATTACAACAATTGGATATGCTGAATATTGAAGACAGAGTAAAACAACTTAAATTAAATCAAGTTTATAAAATTGCTCACAAACAGTGTCCAGAATATCTTGCTGCCAATTTTGTCAAGGCTGGGAACCAAAGCAGTCATAGTACTAGGGGATGAGAGCACAACTTTGTAGTTCCCACAGTCAGTGGCAAGGCTTCAAACACCTTTTATTGTACAGCAATAAAGGAATGGAACAGACTGCCTGCACATGTCAAAGCCAGTCACAGCATGAGCCAGTTCAAAAAGAGAACCAAAAGGTACCTAATGAATGTAGCGACAGAAAGGGAGGAGAATGATTTTTTATTTTTTTAGCTAACACACATGTATATGTAAATAACTCTTTTTACCTTATTCCTAGTATACATATATCCTTTATAATATAATGACATATATATCCTACAATGTAAAAATTAAAGTATAAAAAGGACCCCAATGGAAATAAGTCACTCTGTCTGACTTTTTGGGGTTATCCTAGGTTCTCTACACATACGCTGCTATGTACGATAATGTATGTAAATGTATTTGTGTATACCTAAATAAACTTACACACGCATGCTTGCTGGAAATCCAAGCCCCTCGCACCCAAAACCTCTTTTACCCCCTCCCTCCAACCATTCCAAGGGCGACCCCTACCCCGCCTTCCCTCCACTACAGATTTATACACTCTCGAGGTCATTCTATTTCGTTCCATTCTCTCTACATGTCCGAACCACCTCAACAACCCCTCCTCAGCCCTCTGGATAATAGTTTTGGTAATCCCACACCTCCTCCTAATTTCCAAACTCCGAATTCTCTGCATTATATTCACACCACACATTGACCTCAGACATGACATCTCCACTGCCTCCAGCCTTCTCTCGTTGCAACATTCATCACCCATGCTTCACACCCATATAAGAGTGTTGGTATAACTATACTCTCATACATTCCCCTCTTTACTTCCATGGACAAAGTTCTTTGTCTCCACAGACTCGGAAGTGCACCACTCACCCTTTTCCCCTCATCAATTCTATGATTCACCTCATCCTTCATAGACCTATCTGCTGACATGTCCACTCCCAAATATCTGAATACATTCACCTCCTCCATACTTTCTCCCTCCAATCTGATATCCAATCTTTCGTCTCCTAATCCTTTTGTTATCCTCATCACCTTACTTTTTCCTATATTCACTTTCAATTTTCTTCTTTTACATACCTTACCAAATTCATCCACCAACCTCTGCAACTTCTCTTCAGAATCTCCCAAAAGCACAGTGTCATCAGCAAAAAGCAACTGTGACAACTCCCACTTTGCATTTGATTCTTTGTCTTTTAACCCCATACCTCTTGCCAAGACCCTCGCATTCACTTCTCTTACAACCCCATCTATAAATATATTGAACAACCACGGTGACATCACACATCCTTGTCTAAGGCCTACTTTTACCGAGAAATAATCTCCCTCTCTCCTACACACTCTAACCTGAGCCTCACTATCCTCATAAAAGCTCTTCACTGCTTTTAGTAACCTAACTCCTATTCCATACACCTGCAACATCTGCCACATTGCCCCCCCTATCCACCATATCATACGCCTTTTCCAGATCCATAAATGCCACAAAAACCTCTTTACCCTTATCCAAATACTGTTCACC
>WNWK01028108.1:0-25687 GCA_009830355.1 Cherax destructor | reverse complement strand
TTTTGGGGTTAGAAAAAACCATTTAAGAAAACCTAAAGTTCCCAAAGGGTTGTGTGTGTGTGTGTGTGTGTGTGTGTGTGTGTGAGTGTGTATGTGTGTGTTTACTCACCTAGTTGTGGTTGCATTGGTTGAGTCATAGCTCCGGGCCCCGCCTCTTCGCTGGTCGCCACTGGGTCCACACTCTCCCTGTTCCATGAGCTTCATCATACCTCTTCTTAAAGCTGAATATGGCTCCTCAGTCCAGTACATCACTCTCCAAATTCTTCCAATTCCTGACAACTCTGTGACTCATCTGAGTTTTCAACTTCCAACTGTGACCCCTTGTTGCTGTGTCCCAACTCTGCAACATTTTGTCACTTCCTCTCAGTATTTTATACATCGTTATAATGGCCCCTCTAGCCCTCTTGTCCTCCATTGTCGTCAGCCCGATTTCTTTTAACCTCTCCTCGTAAAGCATACCCCTTAGCTTCGGGACTAGTCTTGTTGCAAATCATTGCACTTTCTCTAATTTCTTGATTTGACCAGGTGTGGGTTCCATATTCGTGCCTCATACTTCAATATGAGCCTCAGGTACACAGTGTACAGTGTCTTGAATGACTCCTTACTTAGATGTCGGAACGCTGTTCTTAGGATTGCCAGGCGCCTATATGCTGCAGCAGTTATTTGTTTGATGTGCGCCTCAGAAGATGTTATCGGTTTGATGTTCACGCCAAGTTCTTTTTCTTTGAGTGAGTTTTGCAGCCATTAACCTCATATGCTGTACTCCGTCTGCGGTCTTCTTTATCCTTCTCCATAATTCATGACTTTGAACCTGTTGGGATTAAACTCCAGGAACCATATGTCTCACCAGCCTCGCAGCCTGTACAGATCTCCTTGTAGGCTTTCTTGATCATTGTCCACTTGTATTTTTTTTATTAGTTTCACATCGTCTGCAAACAGGGACATCTTTGAACCTATCCCATCTATCATGTCATTCACATATACTAGAAACAGCACCGGACCTAGGACGGACGCTAGTGGAAGTCTACTCGAAAAATGCACCCACTCTGACACCTCGTCACATACCAGGATACGTTGTTTCCTTCCTGTCAGGTATTCCCTGAACCAGTACTATCACTACCTGCTCCTCTAGCTTTTCAACCAGTCTCTTGTGTGGTACTGTGTCAAAAGCCTTCTTACAGTCCAAGAAAATGCAGTCTACCCACCCCTCTCTTCCTCTCTCTCTCGTGCCTTTTGTTAGTTTATCGTAAAACTCAAGTCTGTAGTTTAGTGCTGCCTGTCTGTCTCTTTTCTTAAAAATCGAGACTACGTTTGCTCTCTTCCACACCAAAGGCAGTTGCCCTGTTTTAATAGATTTGTGTAATATAATTGTAAGTGGCACTTATAGTACATCTACCCATGGAGAGATGTTATCTGGGTCCACCACCTTCGAGGTATATGTTCTCCTAGCAATTTCTTAACCTCCTTCTCGGTTTTGTGCAGTGTGTCCAGCACTTACTGGTGCACTCTACTCCCTCGGTTAACTGGAAGCCTCTCTGTCACCACTGTCAGTACCTCCCTGAATCTTGAGCTGAGTTCCTCACATACTTCCTGGACGCTCCCCATGAGATACCCTCCTTCATTCCTTCTTCAGCCTGATTACCTGGTTCTTGTGCCGCGCGCGCGCGCGCGCGTGTGTGTGTGTTTGTGTGTGTGCGTGCGTGTGTGTGAACGTATGCGTGCATGTATATGTGTCTTTGCCCCAATAACGTTTACAATTTATATAAAAGATTTACCAAAAGGAATAAATAACTCTATGAATATTTTTCCAGATTATGCAAAATCTTATGTAAAATAACAAGAAAATTTATTGTAAATCTTCACAAGAAGATCTGGACAAACTGAGCACATGGAGTGATAGAAGATGGAATTTGAAGTGGACAAATGCAATGTATATTAAATGAGAAAAATTGACATCAGGCCACATATAGATTATAGATTCTTTGATAAAATATAGTAAATATCAGATAGAGGAAGGGATCAAAGAGCTTTTATTAGCAATATAAAATGATCGTGGAGAGATCACATAAATGAAATTGTGAGAAATTCATATATTACACTGGCAAAGTATGAAAACAGCTTTCAGATATATGCATGGTGAAATATGATGGAAGTTGTTTAAAACTTACAATATAACAAAATTGGAATATGCAGGGGTTGTGTGGTGCCCTCGCCTGGTAGCAAAACATGTAATGAATTTGAAAATGACCAAATAAGAGGAATGAAATGGCTGCTAGAGTTGAACAATATGACACTATGATGAAAGGTTACAAACATTAAAAGATGTCAGTGTTTGCTGATAGCAGGAGAATGAAGATATAAAAACCATGTACAAGGTCTTGAAAGGACATGAAAGAGTAGATAACGAAGATTTCTTAGTACTTACAACAGGGTTAACAAGAGCAGACAATTACAAATTGAGGAAAAAGTAGAGTGGAAGGGATAGCACAATGGTTTCTTCTCAAACAGAATGATTGACCAGAGGAGTGCGTTAAGAAAGAAAGGAATTAGTAAGTTCTGCAACCATTGAAAATTAAAAATATCATATGATGAACAGAATATTGAATGCGAAACACCACGAGCATAACTCTTCTATTGTAGCTATAAACAGTTACACACACACACACACACACACACACACACACACACACACACACACACACACAGCCGCAAGTGCTGGATGAAATACACACAACCGAGGAGGAAGTGAAGAAGCTGCTATGTGAACTCGATACCTCAAGGGCGGTGGGACCGGTCAAAATCTCTCCGTGGGTCCTTAGAGAGGGAGCAGAGATGCTGTGTGTGCCACTAACAAAAATCTTCAACACATCAATTGAAACTGGGCAACTACCTGAGGTATTGACGATGGCAAATGTAGTCCCAATTTTTAAGAAAGACAAACATGAGGCATTAAACTACAGACCAATGTCACTGACGTGTATAGTATGCAAAAACATGGAGAAAATTATCAGGAGGAGAGTGGTGGAGCACCTAGAAAGAAACAAGTTTGTAAACGACAACCAGCACGGCTTCAGGGACGGAAAATCCTGTGTCACAAACCTACTAGAGTTTTATGACACGGTAACGGAAGTAAGACACGAGAGAGAGCGGGGTAGGTAGATTGCATTTTCTTGGACTGCAAGAAAGCCTTCGATGCAGTCAAAACCTTCTTGTAGGCTAGAAGGCTTTCCTGTTATGCGTGCAGTCCTCTAGAGGATCAGGCACGCATAATACGAAAGACACTGCAATGAATCAGAGAACAGCTGACAGGGAGGCAACAACGAGTCATGGTACGTGACGAGGTGTCAGAGTGGGCGCATGTGACGAGCGGGGTTCCACAGGGGTCAGTCCTAGGACCTGTGCTGCTTTTGGTATATGTGAATGGCATGACGGAAGGCATAGACTCAGAAGTGTCCCTGTTTGCAGATGATGTGAAGTTAATGAGGAGAATTTAATCGGATGAGGATAAGGCAGGACTACAAAGAGACCTGGACAGGCTACAAATCTGGTCCAGCAACTGACTCCTTGAATTTAACCCCTTCAAATGCAAAGTCATGAAGATCGGGGAAGGGCAAAGAAGACCGCAGAAAGAGTATATTCTAGGTGTCCAGAGACTGCAAACCTCACTCAAGGAAAAAGATCTTGGGGTGAGTATAATACCGAGCATATCTCCTGAGGCGCACATCAGCCAGATAACTGCTGCAGCATATGGGCGCCTGGACAACCTAAGAATAGCGTTCCGATACCTCAGTAAGGAATCGTTCAAGACTCTGTACACCATGTACGTCAGGCCCATATTGAAGTATGCAGAACAAGTTGGGAATCTACACCTGGTCAACCACGTCAAGAAATTATAGAAAGTGCAAAGGTTTGCAACAAGACTAGTCCCAGAGCTAAGAGGATTGTCCTACATACAAAGGTTAAGGGAAATCGGCCTGATGACACTGGAGGACAGGAGGGTTAGGGGAAACATGATAACGACATATAACATACTGCGAGGAATTGACATGGTGGACAAAGACAGAATGTTAAAGAGATGGGACACAGAAACAAGGGGTCACAGTTGGAAGTTGAAGACTCCGAAGAGACAAAGAGTTGTTAGGAAGTATTTCTTCAGTCATAGAGTTGTCAGGAAGTGGAATAGCCTAGAGAGTGACGTAGTGGAGGCAGGTACCATACATAGTTTTAAGACGAGGTTTGATAAAGCTCATGGAGCAGGGAGAGATAGGACCTAGTAACGATCGGTAAAGAGGCGGGGCCAGGAGCTATGATTCGACCCCTGAACAACAAATAGGTGAGAACAGCCTATGAAATAAAGCAGTCGACATCTCTTTTTACTTTAGCAAGACTAACTTTCCAATGCGCTGTCAGCCTTTACAGTGCAGTACAGAACAGCCTTACTGAACAGCCTTACAGAACAGCCTTACTGAACAGCCTTACTGAACAGCCTTAGTGAACGGGATAACAATGTAAACTTTATCTTCCATTAACCGATTTCTTTTGATTACGTATCAGTTGCTGCCATTATTGTCCTTATACTGATGACGAGGAGCCCAGGAACTTAGTCTCACTTGAGGTTAATTTAATGTGGCTAGTGTTCACCGTAGAGTTTTAGCTGGCAGTTAATGACAGTAATGTTTGCCAGGGAAGATTAATGTGGTTAGTACTGTCCGTCGTGTTTATCATGGTATCTGAATGTTGTTAGTACTGACCGTCGTGTTTATCATGGTATCTGAATGTTGTTAGTACTGACCGTCGTGTTTTATCATGAAGTAGTCTGCCGGAAGATTGTTGTTAGTACTGTCCGTCGTGTTTATCATGGTATCTGAATGTTGTTAGTACTGACCGTCGTGTTTATCATGGTATCTGAATGTTGTTAGTACTGACCGTCGTGTTTATCATGGTATCTGAATGTTGTTAGTACTGTCCGTCGTGTTTATCATGGTATCTGAATGTTGTTAGTACTGACCGTCGTGTTTACCAGGTATGTAAATGTAGTTAGTATTGACCTTAGTGTTAACCAGGGGTATCTAAATGTAGTTAGTACTGACCATAGTGTTAACCAGGGGTATCTAAATGAAGTTAGTACTGACCATATTGTTAACCAGGGGTATCTAAATGTAGTTAGTACTGACCACAGTGTTAACCAGGGGAATATAAATGTAGTTAGTACTGACAGTTAACCAGGTATCTAAGATTAGTACTACCATATTGTAACAGGGACACCTTTCAGAAGTTATACTTTAAAAATATGTTAACAATTCAAAACTTTTTCTTTAATTTCTTTCATGTTCCTGCAGTGTCTCCTTAAAATTATCTCAAATATGTTAACTAAAACTTTTCTTTAAATGAACCATTTTTTCTCTTAAACACATCGTCCAAAGGTTATGATCGACTCTATGAGACCATTTTTTCATTAGAAAAAATAACATCGGAAGTCTGTGCGACTCTCATGGAAATATAAGTTCGTGGAAAAACCTACAGTTGGCTGCCCGATCATCGGAATAGTTCGTGGAAAACCTAATTTAAATGTCGAATGTTGGAGAGAGAAAAGAGAGAGAGAGAGAGAGAGAGAGAGAGAAATTTCAATTTATTATATCCTCTCAAAATCGTCTTTTTTCCTCAGTTTCCAATATTGTCATATTGTTGCCTCTTTCTCTCTCCCTCTTCATAATATAAAAAATACACTTCTTGATCTTTTCACAGCAGTTTTTTCTTTGTTATCTTTTCTGTGATTATCGTGTCTCCTCCCCTTTTCCTCTCTTCTATTTACGAGACATTTTTTTCATAATTTTCAGCATTTCTTTGTATCTCACATTTTTTCTGCACTTGCAATTATCAATTTTATCGTGTGTCTGAGCATTTCCTATTTCACTTACATTTTTGTTGTTGACCACACCGCACCTTTGTTGCCTTTTCATTTGTTATATAACGTATATTGTGATATTTTTTTGGAGGGATATATTGAGGAGTTCGTTAAAATTACATTAATTTCTTACGACTATCTATATGGGATCTGATGACACTTTTCAATTTATAAGTATATTCACTATTCTTCCTTGAATTCTCACAATTATTCGACTCGTTTAACACTTCATAAGGCAGTCTCTGTTTCTCTATTCGATTTCTCTTAACGCCTTTCCCTCACATTTATTATCTACGTTAAATTTCATTATCCATCTGTACCCGTATTTGTTAAAATTACGCAAGTGATCTCTGTTACTTTACACGAGATTTTCCCCAACACTGACAGTCATTGATCCCAATACGCACACAGTCTTGAGTCAGACGCTGTTAAATAACTGGAATAATGAAGCAGACGCATTCTAACAAACACATGGATAATATGTTTGCAGATCTACATGGGTCGCATAAACATGTAGACATGTAGATAATTAGAAATTAGACAGAGACCGACACACGTGAATGATGGAGACAAAGACAGGTAAATAACGAGATAGAGACAAACACATCTGAACAGTCAGATGAAGGGAGGTAATTAATGGGATGGAAGAATCACCAGGTAAATAATGAGATCCAGATGTAATGAGATGTAAATGCAATGAGATGTAGAAGGAATCACTTTGGTAATTAAAATGAGACAGATGAAGAGTGAGAGATTGTCCAAGTACTCACTTTCTTGGGTTCCACGTTTACCTCTTTTCTAACTCATAGCAGTTATATGTGATTACATTACTCTTTATTAGAGTGTTCTTCCTGTGCTAAGTTTGCAGGAGAGGCTGACGAACAATATTTGGAAAACCCATAGAATAGTTGCTTTATTTTCGTTTGTCAGAACCAGCGTAACGTTAGCAGGTTTAGAGCTATTTACTTTGAACCTTAGTGAACTAGGATTAAAGATCGTGTGTTGGGTTTAAATGGAAATTTACACTTCGAGCACCAGTTCATAGATACTGAATTAATTTTAAAGCCCAAAGAACTATAACTAAAAGGCAGTGGTAAGCTCTCTCTATGAAGTGGCCTTAAGCTCCATCTCCCTGACTAGGAGCTTAAGCTTAACACTGGGTTAAAAGTTAGGTTGCTAGGTTTCAGGATTGCTAATTTCCAAGCTGCACTGCTATTTTTTGTAATTGTTATCCTAGTTTGAAAGTTGGGCTTAAAGTCTATCAACTGGATTTGAGTCATTAATGTTAATGTTTATCTGTCTACTTACGTTAATAATATCTTACAGTAATCTATATTAATAAAAAATACAAAAAACATTTTCTATATGTACACTGAGAGAGACGTATCTCTTGGAAAGTATAAACTAAGAGATACATGCCTCACAGTGTATATAAACTGAGATATACACATCTGTTTATATAAATTGGAATATAAAAAAATCGTCGATGTATACGCATAAGTATACACAATAAGGTATATATACACTGATACACACACACACACACACACCTCGGTGCAGATACATTAAAAGATGCACAAATGTTTGTTTTATATATATATATATATATATATATATATATATATATATATATATCAATAACTACACTGCACTAGGCAGGGGTCGAACCCCTCATGATGAGCGAAAACACGCGACGCTCTAGTCCACTGAACCACACAATCCTTAGGAGTAGCGCATCCAGTAGGACTGAATGTTGTACTCGCTACCCAAGGGATATAGATATATATATATATATATATATATATATATATATATATATATATATATATATATATATATATATATATATATATATATATATATATATACAAATCTCAGTGTATATACGGTGGGAAATCTATTCCTATCGGCGAGTCAGCCCTGAAAAAAAGCTCTCGGAGCACAAACACGAGGAATACACAACTCTCAGTGTTCATACGTAGAATGATACACCACTCTTACAATATATATAAAAGACAATTTCGTAAATATATTTTTACTTCGTCTGCATCAAAGAGGCACAAAAATTCCTTTAAATATTGCCAAGTGTCTTAATATATACCTGTCCATTCATCACGCTCTTTTATCACGCATGAAAATAAATGAATAATGAAACGTACACAGAGGTAAAGAAAATCATATTTGCCTTTGAAGTGTAAATAAAAATGCAATCTTCTTTAACCTTAGGACAATCTGAGGCGTCTTCAAGCAACGCCAACGTCGTCCGCTAAAGGAATTTCAGGGAATGAAAGCTTGTGAATGCAAGACGAAGCAATTTACTTGATCAACAGTGGCATATAAAAATATTCTTAGTCTTGCCTTTGAACGTGGAGTAAGAGGCCCCTTGTTAGGGCCACCTGCTGAAGCTTATTCTGGTCTGTTCCTTGTCAAATGGGCTCTTCTTAAATCCGGAATTCACAGAATTTTTGTCTTATAAAATATGTTCCTTGCTTTCATAGCTTGTTAGTTTCATCTATTTTTTTTTTGTGGGGTAGGATTGGGTGGTCCTGTGGATAAAGGCGTCATGTGGTTCTCGCTCACAATGACGGGCAAGTACAACATGGGTTCGAACCCTGGCTAGAGCAGTGTTGTTATTGATATATATATATATATATATATATATATATATATATATATATATATATATATATATATATATATATATATATATATATATATATATATATATATATCAGAACAACCACTGTCAAAAAATAGTGAATATGTAAGTACTTTCTTGATTTCTCACATTATTAGAACAAGGGCGAGATTACACTCACGGTCAACATACAACACCTGAACTTTTATGATGTTGGGGTGAATGGTCAAGGACCTGTCAGACACAGCTTATATTCTACCCAAGCTTTAAGCATTTAACTTGTCGAATATATCTTAAATTCTTCCCAAATTTTATTATTTATAAATGAATCTAATTTGTATTATTGTAATATTCATATAAATTTCAAAACTATTTTTATGAAACCTGATTCTATTTTATTTTTAAACCATGGACCCACTGAATACAACTTTTCCTTCCTCCTCCTCTCATCTTGCAAAAGCTGCAGCGCCTTGCTCATGACTGCTGCGCTGCGCTGCTGCTAGCAGCGCCGATGCGCGCGCTGCATGCGCAGCAGCTGCCTGCTGCTGCTGCTGCTGCTCGCTGCTCGCTGCGCTGCTGCGCTGCGCGCTGCTGCTGCTGCTGCTGCCGCGCGCTGCGCTGCCGCGCGCGCGCGCACGCTGCTGCTGCGCTGCGCGCGCCCCGCGCTGCCGCGCGCGCTGCGCGCTGCTGCGCGCAGCGCTGCGCTGCCGCGCTGCTGCGCGCGCTGCGCTGCTGCAGCTGCTGCGCTGCGCTGCTGCTCGCGCGCTGCGCTGCGCGCGCGCGCGCGCGCGCTGCCGCGCTGCGCTGCCCCTGCTGCTGCGCGCGCGCTGCGCAGCGCGCTCGCGCAGCAGCACAGCGCGCTGCCTGCGCACTGCGCGCTGCGCGCTGCGCTGCTGCTGCTGCGCTGCGCTGCTGCTGCTGCGCGCGCGCTGCGCAGCGCAGCGCGCGCTGCTGCAACAGCAGCGCGCCGCTGCGCGCAGCAGCAGCAGCAGCGTGCTGCGCGCTGCTGCTGCACGCAGCGCTGCGCTGCTGCTGCTGCCGCGCTGCTGCTGCGCAGCGCTGCGCAGCACGCGCGCGCCTGCTGCGCTGCAGCTGCGCGCGCGCGCGCCGCGCAGCTGCGCCGCTGCCGCTGCGCTGCTGCGCGCAGCCGCTGCTGCTGCACAGCCGCTAGCGCTGCTGCCGCAGCGCGCGCTGCGCGCTGCACGCTGCGCTGCGCGCGCTGCCCACAGCTGCTGCGCGCTGCTGCTGCTGCTGCTGCTGCTGCTGCTGCTGCTGCTGCTGCTGCTGCTGCTGCTGCTGCTGCTGCTGCTGCTGCTGCTGCTGCTGCTGCTGCTGCTGCTGCTGCTGCTGCTGCTGCTGCTCCTCCTCCTCCTCCTCCTCCTCCTCCTCCTCCTCCTCCTCCTCCTCCTCCTCCTCCTCCTCCTCCTCCTCCTCCTCCTCCTCCTCCTCCTCCTCCTCCTCCTCCTCCTCCTCCTCCTCCTCCTCCTCCTCCTCCTCGTGTAGAGGAAGGGCAAGCAGCTCTGAGTGTTCCCTCCAGTAGAAGAAACGGGAATAGGAAAGGAGGTGGGGAGGGCGAAAGGAAGAGGAAGGAAGGAAGGAGGAGTAGGTGGGAAAGAGGACGAAGCTGGTGTGGGGAGGTAAGATAGCGTAAACAGCCTCCACCTGACTGAAAGTTTCTTACCAGTTGGTGTTGACAATGATGGAGACAGGTTTACATTCTGTATTAGTGCAATGTTGGAGAACGGTGTTGCAGTCTGGTGTTGGAGACTGGTGTTGGAGACCGGTATTGCAGACCGGTGTGTGCGTGTTTGTATGAGTGTGTGTCTGTCTGATTATCTATGCTCACCTAATTGTACTCATCTAATTGTGGTTGCAGGGGTCGAGTCATATCTCCTGGCCCGGCCTCTTCACTGGTTGCTACTAGGTCCACTCTCTCCCTGCTCCATGAGCTTTATCATACCTCTTCTTAAAGCTATGTATGGATCCTTTTTCCACTACATCACTATTCCACTTCCTGACAACTTTATGACTGAAGAAATACATCCTTACATCCCTGTGACACATCTGAGTCTTCAACTTCCAATTGTGACCCCTTGTTGCTGTGTCCCATCTCTAAAACATCCTGTCTCCCACCCTGTACTCACCTAGTTGTGGTTGCAGGGGTCGAGTCATAGCTCCTGGTGTGTGTGTGTGTACATTACAAAAAGATGAAGATCACACATTGTCAACAAGGGCACAAATAATCCCAAGTAAAGAGGTCTTAACCTGACTGTCCTTGAAATATTTTAGAGTTTTCGTAAGTGGACGACGCATCGCTCTCACGAGTATCAACATAAAATATTCAGCTTCGTTTATAGCCTCAATTCTCCAGTAAATTCCAAGTGCAATGACAGATAATTCCCTTCCAGTAATTCTGAACTGTGGTAATACTCAGCTCATGGAATTACTTGAGAAAAATATCCCGATTAATTTGTGAATAAATCTGTTTGGTGCAAATAATATATATATATATATATATATATATATATATATATATATATATATATATATATATATATATATAGTCGTGCCGATTAGGTAAAACTTGCGATTTAGGCTTAAATAGCAACGCTCACCTTGCCATATAAGACAAGTGAAAATTTGTGTATGCAATAATTTCGCCAAAATCATTCTGAACATAACGAAAAAAATATATTTCATTGTGTTTGTTTATCATAAAATTAATGTTAACGTATCTAAAATATATTTAGTTGGGTTAGGTTAAATTTAATTGCGCTTGTTGTAATAACGTTAGGTAGGTTTTCAAAGTTTCTCTTGGTACAAAATTATAAATTCTTACATTAACATAAATGAAAAAACATATCTTTAAACGTATAAGAGAAAATTTTAGAAAGGACTTAATTTTAGATGAGTTCTTGCTAATTGACCAGTTTTACCTAATCGGCACGACATATATATATATATATATATATATATATATATATATATATATATATATATAGCAAGAAAACACTATGAAAAATGAAGAATTCCAAGCTTTCGTGACTACTCACATAATGTGAGTAGTCACGAAAGCCTTGAATTCTTCTATTTTCATAGTGGTTTTCTTGCATATTTTGATATCACCTGTTTACTGTGATCTTTTTGCATATATATATATATATATATATATATATATATATATATATATATATATATATATATATATATATATATATATATATATGTCGTGCCGAACAGGTAAAACTTGCAATTTTGGCTAAAACAGCAACGCTCTTCTTGCCGAATAAGGCAAGCGAAAATTTGTGTATGCAATAATTTCGCAAAAATCTTTCTACACCTAATGAAAAAAATATATCATTGTATTTGTTTATTATTAAATTATTGTAAACTTATCTAAAATATATTTAGTTGCATTATATTAAATTAAATTGCGCTTGTTATAATAAGTTTAGGTAAGTTTTCTAAGGTGCTTTTTGTACAAAATTATTAATATTTACATTAACATAAATGAAAAAAAATGTATCTTTAAACGTATAAGAGAAAATTTTAGAAAGGACTTAATTTTAAATGAGTTCTTGCTAATTGACCAGTTTTACATATTCGGCACGATACACACACATATATATAAAGTGGATTGCATTGAAATTTTAACACAACTCACGTATCAAATTCACAACTGGGTGATGCTGAAAGTGTTAACCTATAGCCAGCAGTCTCTTTCCGAAACCTGACCTTTGACCGGACCACGGGGGTGATGACCTCAAGAAACTTGCTTCAGGTATCTAGCTTTCGCAGTTCTGGTCTGAATCTTGACTATATTTTTGTCCAAGACGCTGACACGGAGCATTTCCCTCTCTGTCTGACGCTGTCTCTCTATCTGCCTCTGTCTCTATCTGCCTCTGTCTCTCTCTCTCTAATCTGTCTCGGTCTCTGTCTGTCTGTCTGTCTGTCTCTCTCCATCACTTCCAGAGGTTAGGTCAACACCCTTTACAATACCTGCAGAAGTTAGGTCAACTCCCCATACACTGCCAAAGGTCACAAGATCAAGAAACTTTACATCATTGCCAGAGATTGCCAGATCAACACACTTCACTCCACAAACTTTTAATTAAATCAACGAATAATTCCACACTACACACCACACCTCGGTAGCATTTTTTTTTCAGACACACCTTTGATGGTTTAAATTTAGCCTTACGCAAAATTCTCTCTCCTGCACAAACAAAAACAGTATTATTTTTGAGCAGGAAATATTTTATGTGCCTAACCTGAGGGTTTGAGTGAGCGAGTATGTTTGCGTGCTCACTCACTCACTCGCCTCATTCCACTCGCTGAGTTGTGTCGGTCGATACTCTGCTCCTGGCACTGATTCTGAGAGGATTTTGATCTTCAGTACTTCTTTCCTGCCTCTCGGGTCTTATAATTCTTACTCCCGAGGATGTGAATTAGGTTTAACGCGAATATTTCCTCATGAAACTCATTTCACTATTCTTTCAACTTGCTTAAGACGAACGAAATACTTACCTCACTCTTATGGTTCAATGACTTCACAATACACGGTGTCTCTCCCTCCCTAGTACTTATGTGTGTGTGTGTGTGTGTATACTCACCTAATTGTACTCGCCTAATTGTGGTTGCAGGGGTCGATTCATAGTTCCTGGCCCCTTTCTCTTCATTGGTCGCCACTTGGTCCACTCCCCATGCTCCAGGAGCCTTATCATACCTATTCTTAAAGCTATGTATGATACCTGCCTCCACTACGTCACTTTCTAGAGTATTCCATTTCCTGACAACTGTGTGTGTGTGTGTGTGTGTGTGTGTGTGTGTGTTTTTAGAGGGTTAAATTAATTTTCAATTATGATGTTTTAGTCAACATTGGTATTCTAACACTCGATTAAAAAATATATAAAAAAAAAAAAAAAAATGTAATGTTTACATGCCGATAGATTCTCCTTTTATTCGGTTCCTCTTTATAATACATCTTATCCTCTACCTTCCTGCTTTCATTTCATTCAAGTTTCTTTCTCAGTTTCTTTCAATTCAGTTTCATTTTCGTCTTTTGACCTGATTTCTGTTGGATTTTTTCTTCCATTTTTTCTGTATTAATTTCGAGCCTTTTCCTAAGATTTGTATTATATTCTATTTGTTACTAAATTTATTCTGTGTTATTATTCCTTCTAATGAGAGAATATGTTTGTGTTGAATGTTGTGAAGAGCAGCAATGTTCTGCAAGCCATCAACAACACCTGCAACACCTGCGTAACCTACTTGCTCACCTAACCATCCACAACACCTATGTCACCTACTTGCTCACCTAACCATCCACAACACCTGCGTCACCTATTTGCTCACCTAACCATCCACAACACCTGCGTCACCTACTTGCTCACCTAACAATCCACAACACCTGCGTCACCTACTTGCTCACATAACCATCCAAAACACCTAGGTCACCTACTTGCCCACCTAACCATCCACAACACTTGCGTCACCTATTTGCCCATCTAACCGGTCACAACACCTGCGTCACCTACTTGCTCACCTAACCATCCACAACACCTACGTCACCTACTTGCCCACCTAACCATCCACAACACCTACGTCACCTACTTGCCCACCTAACCCTCCACAACACCTACTTGCCAACATTCATGGGCATAATAATGTTCAAGGTGCTGCTTAAGTCCTTGTACAAATAATATAATTCATTTTAACCTTAAGCTCAGTAAACCACAAGTTACTCAGCTCACTAGTACACCTAGTGTATTAAACCACAAGTTACTCAGATCACAAGTACACCCGAGACTTTAAACCACAAGTTAGTCAACGTACTAGTACACCTAGTGTACTAGTACACCTAGTGTACTAAAAACAAATTAGTCAACTTACTAGTGCTAGTACAACCAGAATATTAAAATATTAGTTGCCAAATCTATTCAGATCATTAACCAGAATTTGGTAGAGTGACTACCATTGCCTGTGCGCGCGCGCGCAAACACACACACACACACACACACACACACACAACAGGGCAACTACCTGAGGTATGGAAGACAGCAAATGTAGTTCCAATCTTTAAAAAAGGAGACAGGAACGTAGCACTAAACTACAGACCAGTGTCACTGACATATATAGTATGCAAGGTCATGGAGAAGATTATCAGGAGAAGAGTGGTGGAGCACCTAGAAAGGAATGAGCTTATCAACGACGGCCAACACGGTTTCAGGGACGGGAAATCCTGTTCACAAACCTACTGGAGTTCTACGACAGGGTGACAGCAGTAAGACAAGAGAGAGAGAGGGGTGGGTAGATTGCATATTCATGGACTGTAAGAAGGCGTTTGACACAGTTCCACACAAGAGATTAGTGCAAAAGCTGGAGGACCAGGCAGGGGTAACAGGGAAGGCACTACAATGGATGAGGGAATACCTGTCAGGAAGACAACAGCGAGTCATGGCACGAGGCGAGGTGTCAGAGTGGGCGCCGGTGACGAGTGGGGTTCCACAGGGGTCAGTCCTAGGACCGGTGCTGTTTCTGGTATTTGTGAACGACATGACGGAAGGAATAGACTCCGAAGTGTCCCTGTTTGCAGATGATGTGAAGTTGATGAGAAAAATTCAATCGGACGAGGACCAGGCAGAACTACAAAGGGATCTCGACAGGCTGCAAGCCTGGTCCAGCAATTGGCTCCTGGAGTTCAACCCCACCAAGTGCAAAGTCATGAAGATTGGTTAAGGGCAAAGAAGACCGCAGACGGAGTACAGCCTAGGGGGCCAGAGACTACAAACCTCAATCAAGGAAAAAGATCTTGGGGTGAGTATAACACCAGGCACATCTCCTGAGGCGCACTTCAACCAAATAACTGCTGCAGCATATGGGCGCCTAGCAAACCTAAGAACAGCATTCCGACATATTAATAAAGAATCGTTCAGGACTCTGTACATTGTGTATGTTAGGCCCATACTGGAGTATGCAGCACCAGTTTGGAACCCACATCTAGCCAAGCACGTAAAGAAGCTAGAGAAAGTGCAAAGGTTTGCAACAAGACTAGTCCCGGAGCTAAGGGGTATGTCCTACGGGGAGAGGTTAAGGGAAATCGACCTGACGACACTGGAGGACAGGAGAGATAGGGGGACATGATAACAACATATAAGACTCTGAGAGGAATAGACAAGGTTGACAGAGACAGAATGTTCCAGAGATGGGACACAGCAACAAGGGGACACAGTTGGAAGTTGAAGACTCAAATGAATCACAGGGATTTTAGGAAGTATTTCTTCAGTCATAGAGTGGTCGGGAAGTGGAATAGCATGGGAAGCGATGTAGTGGAGGCAGGTTCCATACATAGCTTTAAGGAGAGGTATGATAAAGCTCATGGAGCAGGGAGCGTGACCCAGTAGCGGCCAGTGTAGAGGCGGGGCCAGGAGCTATGACTCGACCCCTGCAACCACAACTAAGTGAGTACACACACACAAACACGAAACGACCAAGAAGTATGCGAGGAGCTCAACATGAGATTTATGAAAGTATTCACAATGGAGACAGAAAGGACTCTGGGAAGTCAGAACAGAGGGGTACAACAACATGGAATATACCAACAAGTGTTGGGTGAAATACACAACCGAGGAGGAGGTGAAGAAGCTGCTAAGTGACCTTGATAAAGGGGATGGGAATGCACATCTCTCCGTGGGTCCTTAGAGAGGGAGCAGAGACGCTGTGTGTGCCACAAATAACAATTTTCATCACATCCATTGAAACTGGGCAACTAACTGAGATATGGAAGATGGCAAATGTAGTCCCCATTTTTAAGAAAGGAGACAGACACGAGGCACTAAACTATAGACCAGCGTCACTGACTTGAATAGTATGCAAAGTCATTTAGAAGATTATCAGAAGGAGAGTGGTGGAGCACCTAGAACGGAACAAGCTTATAAACGCCAACCAGCACGGATTCATGTAAGGCAAATCCTGTCACAAACCTACTGGAGTTTTATGACAAGGTAACGGAAGTAAGACACGAGAGAGAGGGGTGTGTAGATTGCATTTTCTTGGACTGCAAAATATTCGTGCAAAAGCTAGAGGATCAGGCACGTATAACAGGAAGGGCACTGCAATGGATCAGAGAATAGCTGACAGGGAAGCAACAACGAGTCATGGTAAGTGACGAGAAATCAGAGTGGGCGCCTGTGACGAGCGGGGTTCCACTGGGGTCAGTCCTAGGACCAGGACTATTTTTGGTATATGTGAAAGACATGACGGAAGGGATTGACTCAGAAGTGTTCCTGTTTGCAGATAATGTGAAGTTAATGAGGAGAATTAAATCTGATGAGGATCAGGCAGGACTACAAAGAGACCTGAACAGGATGGAAACTTGGTCCAGTAACTGTCTCCTTGAATTTAACCCCACCAAATGCAAAGTCATGAAGATAGGGGAAGGGCAAAGAAGACCACAGACAGAGTATAGGCTAGGTGGCCAAAGACTACAAACCTCACTCAAAGAAAAGCATCTTGGTGTGAGTACAATAAGGAGCACATCTCTTGAGGCGTACATCAACTAGATAACTGCTGCAGCATAGGGGCGCCTGGCAAACCTGAGAAAAGCGTTTCGTTACCTCAGAAAGGAATCGTTCAAGACACTGTACACCGTGTACGTCAGGCCCATACTGGAGTATGCAGCACCAGTTTGGAACCCACACCTGGTCAAGCACGTCAAGAAATTAGAGAAAGTGCATAGGTTAGCAACAAGGCTAGTTCCAGAGCTAAGGGTTATGTCCAACGAAGAAAGGTTAAAGTAAATCGGCCAGACGACACTGGAGGACAGGAGGGTTAGGGTAGACATGATAATCGACATACAAAATACTGCGTGGAATAGATACATTGGACAGACACAGGATGATCCAGAAATGGGACACAGAAACAAGGGGTCACAATTCGAAGTTGAAGAATCAGGTGAGTCAAAGGGATGTTAGGAAGTATTTCTTCAGTCAAAGATTTGTCAGGAAGTGGACTAGTCTGGCAAGTGATGTAGTGGAGGCAGGAAACACACATAGCTTTAAGACGAGGTATGATAAAGCTCATGGAGCAGGGGGAGAGAGGACCTAGTAGTGATCAGTGAAGAGGCGGGGCCAGGAGCCGAGTCTCGACCCCTGCAACCACAAATAGGTGAGTACACACACACACAGGTGAGTGCTGACTTTAACACACGTGAATCAGCATTTATTTTGTCATTAAAATTAACAAAATTGTAGTGGAAAAATATTTTATTCTTAATTTTAAATCTCTCAGATAAACTTTTAATTTTTTAAAGAAAATAAGATAAGTATTTGCATTTATAGACTAAATTTCAGCACAAATGCATTGTTAGGAAGTAGGTGGCGAGGCACTACGCTTCGAGGCACTACGCTTCGAAGCACTACTCTGAGGGGGAGGGTGGGTGAGGCACTACACTAGGAGAGAGAGGGTGGGCGAGGTACTACACTGGGAGAGAGAGGGTGGGCGAGGCACTACACTGGGAGAGAGAGGGTGGGCGAGGCACTACACTGGGAGAGAGAGGGTGGGCGAGGCACTTCACTGGGAGAGAGAGGGTAGGCGAGGTAACACGCTGGGAGAGAGAGTGGACGAAGCACTACACTGGGAGAGAGAGGGTGGGCGAGGCACTACGCTGGGAGAGAGAGGGTGGGCGAGGAACTAAACTGGGAGAGAGACGGTGGGTGAGGCACTACGTTGGGAGAGAGAGGGTAGGCGAGGCACTGCGCTGGGAGAGAGAAGGTGGGCGGGGAACTACGCTGGGAGAGGGTGGGCGAAGCAATACGCTGGGAGAGAGTGGGCGAGGCACTACACTAGGAGAGAGAGGGTGGGCGAGGCACTACACTGGGAGAGAGAGGGTGGGCGAGGCACTGCGCTGGGAGAGAGAGGGTGGGCGAGGCACTACACTGGGAGAGAGAGGGTGAGCGAGGCACTACGCTGGGAGAGAGAGGGTGGGCGAGGCACTAAGCTGGGAGAGAGAGAGAGTGGGCGAGGCACTACACTGGGAGAGAGAGGGTGGGCGAGGCACTACGCTGGGAGAGAGAGGGTGGCCGAGGCACTACACTGGGAGAGAGAGGGTGGGCGAGGCACTATGCTGGAGAGAGAGGGTGAGCGAGGCACTACGCTGGGAGAGAGATGGTGGGCGAGGCACTACACTGGGAGAGAGAGGGTGGGCGAGGCACTACGCTGGGAGAGGGTGGGCGAGGCACTACACTGGGAGAGAGAGGGTGGGCGAGGCATTACGCTGGGAGAGAGAGGGTTTGCGAGGCACTACGCTGGGAGAGAGAGGGTGGGCGAAGCACTACGCTGGGAGAGGGTGGGCGAGGCACTACGCTGGGAGAGGGTGGGCGAGGCACTACGCTGGGAGAGGAAGAACTTCCAACATTCAAAGAGAAACTTCTTTCAATATTCAACCTAAAATATTATAAAAGTTATAATTTTTTTATTGGGAATCAGGTCACTTCCGTATTTTTACGAAGGTATTTTATTTTTGGAACTTCCTGTCTTCTACAGTCCTTCTAAGAGTCCCTTAACGTGAATGTGTTTATATTTCCTGTGTTAGTTTGCACGCAAGAGTCTGTGTGTACTCGTCTATTAGTACTCGCCTTATCTTAGTTGCAAGTGTCGAGTTTCATGTCCTGGCTCTGGCTCTCGTCACTCTTCGAGTTTATTCTCTCCTAGCCTCCTGGGCCTTGTAATACCTACCATAGCACGGGTGGGGTTCGAACCCGCGGTCAGAGAGTCTCAAAACTCCAGACCGTCGCGTAAGCCACTAAGCCAGGTAACTTATTGAAGTTAGCTGGCAAGTGGCTTACGCGAACCCCACCCGTGGTATGGTTTGTTTGCAATCGTGTCATTACGAATTTGTGAGTCTTGTAATACCTGTTCTTAAAGCTATGTATGGGGTCTGTATCCACTGTACTCCTCGCCCAGGTCGTTCCATTTCTTGACCACTCCGAGGTTGGAGAAAAATTCTTTCTCACATCCTTGTGATTCATTTGTGTCTTTACTTCCTACTGTGCCCTCTTGTACCCGTTCCCCGCCTCTCGAACAGCATCTTCTATTCTCCGGTGTCGCCAGGTTCAGTTCCTGTAGCTTCTCGTCACAGCTGATTCTGCTCAGCTCCGGGACTACTCTCGTTGCATTCCTCTACACTTTCTGTTTTATCAAATGTAAGTTCTCTTCCTTACGACACTCTGGTTACGTGTATCACTCTGGTTACGTGTATCACTCTGGTTACGTGTATCACTCTGGTTACGTGTATCACTCTGGTTACGTGTATCACTCTGGTTACGTGTATCACTCTGGTTACGTGCATCACTCTGGTTACGTGTATCACTCTGGTTACGTGTATCACTCTGGTTACGTGCATCACTCTGGTTACGTGTATCACTCTGGTTACGTGCATCATTTTATTCACTGACTTTCCTCTGAGTTCTCTTTGCCATTGAGCAGCATACAGGAATTTCCACCTCCAGGCCAAGTTTCCTTATCTAAAATCTGTTTAGTCCCCTTCATATGTGTGTGTGTGTGTGTGTGTGTGTGTGTGCGCATTTACCTATATGCACTTACATGTGGTTGCAGGGGTCGAGTAGTAGCTCTTGATCCTGCCTCTCAACTTGGCACATTCATTCCGTCTTGGCCTTGTGTGTGCTGTCGTACCTGCTCTTAAAACTGAGAATTCAGCCATTCGGTTCTGCGTGTTCAAAAATTTCTGTGTATGGCAAAATGCCATTATGACTAAGTAACTACATGTTATGCCTAGTTCTTGTTCTGGCAGTAGTTCTTGTCCTGGCAGTAGTTCTTGTCCTGGCAGTAGTTCTTGCCCTGGCAGTAGTTCTTGTTCTGGCGGTAGTTCTTGTCCTAGCAATAGTTCTTGTCCTGGCAGTAGTTCTTGTCCTGGCAGTATTTCTCGTCCTAGCAATAGTTCTTGCCCTGGCAGTAGTTCTTGTCCTGGCAGTATTTCTCGTCCTAGCAATAGCTCTTGTCCTGGCAGTAGTTCTTGTCCTGGCAGTAGTTCTTGTCCTGGCAGTATTTCTCGTCCTAGCAATAGCTCTTGTCCTGGCAGTAATTCTTGTCCTGGCAGTATTTCTCGTCCTAGCAATAGCTCTTGTCCTGGCAGTAGTTCTTGTCCTGGCAGTAGTTCTTGTCCTGGCAGTATTTCTCGTCCTAGCAATAGTTCTTGTCCTGGCAGTAGTTCTTGTCCTGGCAGTATTTCTCGTCCTAGCAATAGCTCTTGTCCTGGCAGTAGTTCTTGTCCTGGCAGTAGTTCTCATTGCAGTAGTTCTCATGGCAGTAGTTCTTGTCCTGGCAGTAGTTCTTGTCCTGGCAGTAGTTCTCATGGCAGTAGTTCTCATGGCAGTAGTTCTTGTCCTGGCAGTAGTTCTTGTCCTGGCAGTAGTTCTTGTCCTGGCAGTAGTTCTTGTCCTGGCAGTAGTTCTTCTGGTAGCAGTTCCTGACATCACAGTAATTTTTGACCCTTCAGTAGTTCTCCTGGCAGCATTTCTTGTCTTCGTAGTACTTCTTGTCCTGGTAGTAGTTCTTCCCCTGACAGTAGTTCTTGTTCTGACAGTACTTATCCTGGCAGTAGTTCATATCCTGGCAGTAGTTTTTGTCCTGGCAGTAGTTTTTGTCCTGGCAGTAGTTCTTGTCCTGGCAGTAGTTCTTGTCCTGGCAGTAGTTCTTGTCCTGGCAGTAGTTCTTGTCCTGGCAGTAGTTCTTGTCCTGGCAGTAGTTCTTGTCCTGGCAGTAGTTCTTGCCCTGGCAGTAGTTCTTGTCCTGGCAGTAGTTCTTGTCCTGGCAGTAGTTCTTGTCCTGGCAGTAGTTCTTGCCCTGGCAGTAGTTCTTGCCCTGGCAGTAGTTCTTGCCCTGGCAGTAGTTCTTGTCCTGGCAGTAGTTCTTGTCCTGGCAGTAGTTCTTGTCCTGGCAGTAGTTCTTGTCCTGGCAGTAGTTCTTGATCTGGCAGTAGTTCTTATCCTGGCAGTAGTTTTTGTCCTGGCAGTAGTTCTTGTCCTGGCAGTAGTTCTTGTCCTGGCAGTAGTTCTTGTCCTGGCAGTAGTTCTTGTCCTGGCAGTATTTCTCGTCCTAGCAATAGCTCTTGTCCTGGCAGTAGTTCTTGTCCTGGCAGTAGTTCTCATGGCAGTAGTTCTCATGGCAGTAGTTCTTGTCCTGGCAGTAGTTCTTGTCCTGGCAGTAGTTCTCATGGCAGTAGTTCTCATGGAAGTAGTTCTTGTCCTGGCAGTAGTTCTTGTCCTGGCAGTAGTTCTTGTCCTGGCAGTAGTTCTTGTCCTGGCAGTAGTTCTTCTGGTAGCAGTTCCTGACATCACAGTAATTTTGACCTTCAGTAGTTCTCCTGGCAGCATTTCTTGTCTTCGTAGTACTTCTTGTCCTGGTAGTAGTTCTTCCCTGACAGTAGTTCTTGTTCTGACAGTACTTATCCTGGCAGTAGTTCATATCCTGGCAGTAGTTTTTGTCCTGGCAGTAGTTTTTGTCCTGGCAGTAGTTCTTTTCCTGGCAGTAGTTCTTCTCCTGGCAGTAGTTCTTGTCCTGGCAGTAGTTCTTGTCCTGGCAGTAGTTCTTGTCCTGGCAGTAGTTCTTGCCCTGGCAGTAGTTCTTGTCCTGGCAGTAGTTCTTGTCCTGGCAGTAGTTCTTGTCCTGGCAGTAGTTCTTGACCTGGCAGTAGTTCTTGCCCTGGCAGTAGTTCTTGCCCTGGCAGTAGTTCTTGTCCTGGCAGTAGTTCTTGTCCTGGCAGTAGTTCTTGTCCTGGCAGTAGTTCTTGTCCTGGCAGTAGTTCTTGATCTGGCAGTAGTTCTTATCCTGGCAGTAGTTTTTGTCCTGGCAGTAGTTCTTGTCCTGGCAGTAGTTCTTGTCCTGGCAGTAGTTCTTGTCCTGGCAGTAGTTCTTGTCCTGGCAGTAGTTCTTGATCTGGCAGTAGTTCTTATCCTGGCAGTAGTTCTTGTCCTGGCAGTAGTTCTTGTCCTGGCAGTAGTTCTTGTCCTGGCAGTAGTTCTTGTCCTGGCAGTAGTTCTTGCCCTGGCAGTAGTTCTTGTCCTGGCAGTAGTTCTTGTCCTGGCAGTAGTTCTTGTCCTGGCAGTAGTTCTTGTCCTGGCAGTAGTTCTTGTCCTGGCAGTAGTTCTTGCCCTGGCAGTAGTTCTTGTCCTGGCAGTAGGTCTTGCCCTGGCAGTAGTTCTTGTCCTGGCAGTAGTTCTTGTCCTGGCAGTAGTTCTTGCCCTGGCAGTAGAAATTAAATCTTACTATCTCCTCTTCCACTGAATGTCTATACACGTTGTATTTGTTCAACCACCAGAAATCATTTCAAGGAACTTTTCCTTCTAGCAGTGTGGCAGGAGTAAATGAAGGGAGAGATCCCTTCGTTTTACTATTTTGATTTCAACTACCTGGAGTTCAAGGCAGAATTAAAAGTAGCTACACTATACTAAATCCTTCAGTGCCAGTGGCATCGATATTAACCGTGAGCAAATACACTCTGTCTCTGTCTGTCTGTCTGTCTGTCTGTCTGTCTGTCTGTCTATCTGTCTCTCTCTCTCTCTTTCTCTTTCTTCTGAGTACTCTGACGACTGCGGTGTCACGGTTCGTTACTCACACAGTAAAGTCGCAGGAATTAATTTCTCCCAGTGAGTGGCACACGGAGAGCTGGGATTGAGAGAGGACCTTGGAAAGGTCGCCTTTTGCTCTCTCGTAGTTCCTTTTGAGCTGAGACGAGCATCGTTAGCTTCAAGACACGTTTAGGTAGATTTAGGAAACCTTGCGAGCTCTGGAACAGGTCTCGTTAACACTGGATTTTTTTTCCACGTCGTAGATCGGAAATAAGTCTCGTTAGTCCTGGAAGAAGCTTAGTCAAGCTCCGGGACAGACATCCATTGTTTAGCGCAAGTCGCATTAGCTTTTAGGGAAAACCATGATAGTTGCCGATTTTCTTAGCTCTGTGGATACACAAATAACTCGCACAGAGCAAAGATAAACTTACGACGATGTTTCGATACGAGTTAGACCATTTACGAAACCAAGTTGGACGAAACGTCGTCATACGTTTCTCTCTCCTATCCGCGGGTTATTTGTGTATTTTTCCAGTCACAATATTGTGACTTTTTTTTATGACTCACGAAATCGTAATGACACGATTGCAAACAAACCATACATGGGGTTGAACCCGCGGTCAGAGAGTCTCAAAACTCTCTGACCGCGGGTTCGAACCCCACCCGTGGTATGGTTTGTGCCTTTTAGTTCTTTAACTCTGTTGCCTTGACATGAATGTTTTTTTTTTTAGTTCTCGTTAAAGACTCACTAAATGTAACGAAATTTCTGATTCGTTAGCTTTTGTTTGAGTTTGGCTGTCCTGATTTAAGATTCGTTCGCTCTGATACAAGATTCGTTATCTCCGGGATAAGGATAGTTAGCACTGGTATATTGTTCGTTAGCTCTAGGATTAGTCCTATTAATTTCTAGGAAAAATCACGTTAGCTCTAGAATAAGTCCCATTAATTTCTAGAAAAAATCACCTTAGCTCTAGAATAAGTCCCATTAATTTCTAGGATAAATTATGTTAGCTCTAGAATAAGCCCCAATAATTTCTAGGATAAATCACGTTAGCTCTAGAATAAGCCCCAATAATTTCTAGGATAAATCACGTTAGCTCTAGAATAAGTCCCATTATTATTCTAGGATAAATCACGTTAGCTCTAGAATAAGTCCCATCAATTTAAGATTAGTTCGCTCTGATATAAGATTCGTTATCTCCGGGATAAGGATATCACTGGTATATTGTTCGTCAGCTCTAGGATTAGTCCCATTAATTTCTAGGATAAATCACGTTAGCTTCTGGACATTTCTCGTTAATTGGGAGTCAAATCGAGTAAGACGTTTCATAATACTAATGCTGCTATCAATACACTGTTAATGCACTAAGGGAATATTTTAAACATTTGAGGACACAAATGGCAGACAAGAACACTTAATTAACATTACCCAGAATCGAGAGAAAAATAAATAAACACACGGGTTCGGGTGGACGGGAAAATAGCAGCGTCAACAAGACTTGTTTGCTGCTCAGTATTACTGGCTGCCTCTCTTGATCTCTCCTTATCTCTTCTTTATATATATATCTGAGCTTCGCTTCAAGGTCTGTACACATTATGAGTATATTACCTTTTTCTCGCACCAGCAAGGGGTGTTACTGAAGCTGTCGTTTTCTGACAGACTGATAGCTCCTCCTACAGGTATCGTACATGACTATAGTGGCACCTGTACATGCACTCTTGCGAACACGTGCTGCTTAAGAAGGGATACAATACGAACACTGGAACATGCTGGTTTACTCACATTTCACCGAAGCTTGAGAAACAAAATGTTTTCATTGCTTTCAACAAATTAAACTGACTCATAAACTATGTAGTTGTACTGATTTTTAGGCAACGTTATTGATATTGACTTATAAAAGCGACGACCGTTTTGCTAAAGAAGTAGAGTGTACATTCATAGTTGCAATAACTCCACGAAAATCATTCCAAGCATCGCGAAATCAGTATATTTATATGATGGTAAATAATAATAATTATTAAATTTAGGTTGTTCTAATGGATTATTAAGCTAAAATACATTACGCTAGTTTTAGAAAGCTCAGCTGATGGTGGAAAATTAATGTGTAAAATTTTAATTTACCTATATATGAATAAACAAATGGATGGGCGGTGGCTCGAACCGTGGCCCTGGTGGTAGAAAGTGCAGCGCTTTATCAAGGCCTCCGTTTGATATCCCCAGTAGCTTATTACAAATAGTATTGAGCTCACCAAAATATAAAATAACATATATATATATATATATATATATATATATATATATATATATATATATATTTTATATTTTGGTGAGTTCAATACTATTTGTAATAAGTATTGTTCTAGAGGTGGTACCTCCTATATATATATGTCGTGCCGATTAGGTAAAACTGGTCAATTAGCAAGAACTCATCTAAAATCAAGTTCTTTCTAAAATTTTCTCTTATACGTTTAAAGATATATTTTTTCATTTATGTTAATGTAAAAATTTATAATTTTGTACCAAGAGAAACTTTGAAAACCTACCTAACCATATTACAA
>WNWK01028107.1:0-25688 GCA_009830355.1 Cherax destructor | reverse complement strand
GGTTAAGGGGAAGGGGGGAAAAAGTGAGAATGGGAAGGGGTTTGCGACAGGGTTGTACTTTCATCGCAAATCCTTTTGCATGTGTGCGGACCCGTTTTATAGGTTAATACAGGAGGGCATCTGGGGTAGTGAGGACTATGGAAGTAAGCGGCATAAACGAGATTACATTATTAATCGACTATTCTAGTGGGTATGGAGCCTGGGATGAGTAATGTAGGTAAGATCATTAGAGTGTTTGGTAGAGTGACTGGTTTAGGGGTAAATAGAGCAAAGTCAAAAGTTGTTGGAAGGTAGGATCATGGGTAGGCGGGGCATTGGGGTATGGGTATGGATGGTTGGTCATGGAAGGGAAAGTCTGTGGAGTGGTGTATTGTGTACTTTAACAGGCACTGACAGGCACTTAAAGTGAGTACCTGACCAGCGGCTGTGATGACGTTGGACTGCGTGCGGCCAGCAGTAACAGCCTGGTTGATCAGGCTATGGTCCAACATGTGGCCTGGTCCAGACCGGGCCGCGGGGGCGTGACCCCTGGAATTCTCTCCAGGTAAACTCCAGGTAAACTCAGGTAAACAACAAGCGAGAGAAATCGACACTGAGGCTGTAGTTAGGGTGGCATTGGGAGAGAATGAGTGGATGGAAACCAGGAGATGTCACGATGTTGCAGAGGGTAATTGTCATTAATCTTTTAATTTATAGCAAATTGTGGCATATAGCTGTATATCCCCTGGTTGAGAGGGATGTGATCTTGTTACAAACAAGGGCAATTAGATATATATGGGACTTTGTAGCACTGGCTGAAACAAGGAGGTTGTGATGAAACCCTGCGTGAAGGGGAATGGGTCTAATCTTTTGGGAAAGTGTATGTTGCAAGGATATATGTGAAGCATAGGTTCTTGGGAGGCAGGGTATGGGTTGGGTGGGTGGGTCAAGTAATGAGAGAGGTACACAGATGGTGGAGTGGGAGAGCCTTGCTGAGGTGTGAAGATAGGTTACAAAATCTATTGGCAGTTAGGTTTCCTGCCCAGGTAAAGGTAGGGCGTCTAGTTAGGGGGGTGCAGGGTGTATCAACGTTGAGGGTTTTAAGTTTAGATATTGGGGTGTTGGTAGCAATGTATGGGACAATCATGTATTTGGGGGCAGATTATATACATATTTCATGGAGTATGAGGGAGCTACAGGGTGATGTTAGGATCAAGGCTCTGGCAGCGCGGTTTTACCGCATGGGTTGTAGGAATAGAGAGTTGTATGGTAGGGCGTGGGTGAAGGATTTTCCAGAGTCATATTGTACTATGACGGTGGAGAAGTTGCTGAGTTACAGGTAAGGTTGGAACGAAAGGGCTGGATACGAGATAGAGGAGTAGGGAAAGGATGCGTTTGAGGTTTTGTGTAGGTAGCAGTGGAGTGTGAGCAGGGTATTTCTGGTATGATTTGCTGGTGAGTGAATTAATATGTCAATGGGAGGTGCTGGGTGTAGACTAATAGATTGCTCATTGCTTTATAATTTGTTCATGAGTGCAACCATGTACAGAAGTAAGTAAATTTACTTACATGATTCATTACCTTGTAAATAGTGAATTAATTACCATTGTACCTTGTTCAGCTATCAAAACTTTGGGGCCCAGTCTCTGGACCCTATATATACCTCTGTAATCTGCAAATACCTTTGTAACTTGTCATGATTGTGACCATCTGAGTTCATTACCTTTGTAACTTGCTCAGCTATCAAAC
This sequence comes from Cherax destructor, assembly GCA_009830355.1. Taxonomy (NCBI): domain Eukaryota; kingdom Metazoa; phylum Arthropoda; class Malacostraca; order Decapoda; family Parastacidae; genus Cherax; species Cherax destructor. The sequence goes on along the minus strand of WNWK01028107.1, from coordinate 23,960 downwards.
TTTGAGGTCCAGTCCCTGGACCCATTATGTACCTCTGTAATCTTTTGACTACCGCCCACAGGATGGGTATGGGGTGCATAATAAAGATAACAAACTAACTGGGAGGGGCGAGTATTAAGGGAGATGGATGACTTTCAGAATCTACCTATGACTGAGATATGGAATGTATGTGTTAAGTCTGCAAGTATGATGCTTTGTTGCATTGAAGTATGGGGGGAGTGAAGGTGATAAAGTAAGGAGAAGAGTGTAGGTGGCTTTCTTCTGTGAACAGATGATGCCGTGGATAAGCAAAGGTAATAATTCGGCTGTTTGCTGTTATGTTTGACAAGTGCTATAGGCTTTTGTCGGTGGCTTAATCTTATGTCAGTATAATATAAAATTAATTATGTTAATTACAAATGAGGTAGATAAAGTTGGTGTTAGGTGTTGTGATATTACTATGTACTGAATTTTGATCATATGTTCTTTTGAGAGCAGTATTTGGTGATGAAGCTAAGACGATCTTGTTGTTGTACTATTTTTCATGTCAAATTTTGTAGTAATAAATGTAATGCTTTATTATATGTTGTAAATACAAAGGTACAATTACCTACAGCTTGTCAGGTGTGGTGGAGGTATCTTATTAAGTATTACATATATGATTGGCCTAGGTTGAGGGTATACTGTATAATGTTATGCAGTCATAATGGAATGAATCATGGGGTTTTAAATTTAGCATAGGTGAAGTGTTTATCGCCAAGAGCATAAATATATCTCGGGTGAAAAGTGATTAAGTTGTGTTTGTAATATTGTGGTTATGGAGCTTAATTTGTAGGTATATGTATACACAAAATTGTATAAAGGTTGACTTAAGACTTATGATTACAATGTGGCATTTGTATGCTTTGTAGATATAGGTCAAAAATTTGTTTTGTGGGTATTTAATTTAGATGTACGATCAATACCAAAAAGGTGGGGTGTATTCATATCAAGGTTGATAAATCTTGACAGTACATTCGATTATAGTTAGGGTGGAGTTTGGCTTTTAGCCTTGGAGGTGAGGTTACGGAATGTTTCAGCAACGTATACTTGGATAAGAATACGTAATTTACCTTTTGAGGCTGATGCAGTTGATGTGAAGAGGGTCTTTCAGGCATATGGTGTGATACATGCCACTAATGTCGGGAGGTGGGCCCAGGGGGCCTATGCTGGAATGCTGGAAGGGTTGTTCAGTCTCAAGATGACATTGAGGAGACCAATACCATCGTATGTTCTCATGCTGGACTTCTGTACACAAGTGCAAATGTGTAGGCTATGTGGGCAGCCGGGACATATGGCTATGGTGTGTGACCGATGGGGGCCACCAACCCAGCAACAACATGGTGCCGCGATGCAGGAACAAGGGGAGACGGCATTGATGGATGAGGACGTACACCAACAGGAGACAGCATCTAAGAGTGAGCAGATTAGTACTGGCAAGTGGAGTGACGTCTTGGAGGAAGAAGCGGAGGTGGTAGTATCTCTACCACTGGTGACGCAGCCAGATGAGGACCGTGGCTCCCTGGATCGTGAGGTGCAGGGGGTGGATGATGTATTTAACTTATCAGGACCTTCATGGATGATTTGCAGAGGATGCGTGATACCCCGGGCGCGGTAGCAGCTGACTATGTGGAGGTAACTTCCGGAGTTGTGGCAAGGCCAGGTGAAGTGCTGAATGGCGTGTAGAAGGAGGCAGGTGATGGTATGGATGATCAGGTGCAGGTGTGTGGTTGAGGCAGAGGTACATAGGGATGTGTCGGATTTGAGTGGTGAGGAATCAGGCGAGGTCATGAAGGTAGCGGGGGAGTCCCACAAGAGATCCAGTGGATCAGTGGAGGATGACGTGTTGACGCCAGGTCAGAGGACTGGTAAGAAAGTATGGGCGGATGTGGCTAAGAGCGGGAAGAGCGGGGTTAAGGGTAAAGTCATGGCCAGAGAGGGAGGGGGTTATTGTGGGGGAGGACTAGCAATGAAGCTAGGTGTGTCTAGATTGGTGAAGCATCGTGGGAAGCCTCCAATGAAACCTTCAAGTGTCTCTGCATGAATGTTAACAGCCTTCCGGCAGAGGTTAAAAGGTTATGGGTGGAAGCAACTTTAATGAGAGAGGGGATTGACGTATGCATCTTACAGGAACACAATTTTAAGTGTGATAGGGAACTGTTGCTAAGGGGTTATAATTTATACTCGGGGAGTACTGTGAATCTCAAGGGTGGGGTGTTGGTGGGCATTAGGGAGACCAGCCCTTTTCGTATGAGGTCCTGGGAGGAGGTGGGGGATGGGAGGATTGTGAGGGTTGATCGGGTATGGGGAGACATACCTGTTAGTTTTATTGGGGTTTAAATGCCTGCAGCCAACGCAAGGAGTGTAAAGGAAGCTTTTGTGCGTGATTTTTTAGTTTATGCTTTAAGGGGATTGCCTGAGGTGGTAATAGTAGCTAGTGATTGGAACTGTATTATTCGGAAGCGTGACGTAGAGCCTCTAGGTCGGGATGTGAACTTGCAGTTTGAGGATGTGTTGAGCAGTGGGAGTCAAGGATGTGGTTGTGGAAGGATGCTTTGGTGGAGCATACATTTTTAGGAGAGATATGCGGCATGACTAGATAGGTTTATGTAGCATCAAGTATAAGTGTAGGAGACGTGCGTCTTCTCGATGTTGGGTTCTCCGATCATCGTGGTGTAGTGGCGGTGTTGAGCTGGGATGGAGCTGTCAAGATTTATCCAGGTCATTGAAAATTGAATGTTCGTTTTTACAGAGGATGAGGATAGGGATGCTTTTGCAGACTGGTGGGAGAGGCGTGGGGAGGGCAGAGGAATAGGAGATGTGGTGAGGTGGTGGTCTTTACAGGCGAAGGTGGTGGGGAGGGATTATTATCGGAAGGACGGGGTGGAGGAGGCGGGTTATAGGTATGGTTTTCAACGTTACTTAGAAAGTCAGCATAGGGCTTGTTATGTAGGGGGAGGGGGAGGAGGGGGGCATCAGGCAGAAATTAGTATGCTACGTGAGCGGTTAAGGGACATACAAAATGATAGATTCCATGCGGTCAGGGTAAGGTGTCAATTGGATGAGGTTTTATGGGGTGATAGGCCCTCAGGCACTGTATTGAGGAGGTTTAGGAAAAGGAGGAAGGGTATGATTATCTCGTCGTTGAAGGTCGAAGAAGACCTGGGAGGGTATCAGAAAGGGCAGGTGTTGCGTACAACTGATGGCATGTGCGGGTATGTGGGGTTTTGGTTTCAGCAAAAGTTTAGGAGATTGGTTGGGAGTGAGGCAAGTTGACGGATCATTTTGGAGGGGATGCAGGAACGACTGGGGGAGGAGGATAGGAAGGACGTATAATGGAGGAGGAAGTATGGCAGGCGGGATAGGGATTAAGGTTAGGAAAGGCGCCTGGGGTGGATGGCTTACCGGGAGATTTTTATGTGTTTCATTGGGACATGTTAAAGGATGTTTTAGTGCAGATCTTTAATCAAATGAAGGAAGGATAGGGGATATATGGGGGAAGAGTAAAGGACAGGGGTGGTAGTGATGGTACCGAAGGGGAAGGAAGGTGATAGGATGAAGAGCTATAGAGCTATAACGTTGTTATGCTCGGATTATAAGATCTTTGCAAAAATACTGGCTAATCGAATAAAGAGGGTGTTGGAGAAGGTTTTAGATGATGGGCAACATGGTGTGCCAGGGCAAAGCATAAGGGCTGGGCATAGGAGGATTAGGGAGTTTGCAGGAGTTTGCGTAGATAGGGAAATTTTGTTTGGGGTTTTGATGGGGTTGGGGTTTGGGGAAGAAATCGTGGGGTGGGTTAGGAGTTTACATGACCGGGCATTGGCAAGGGTCCAGGTAAATGGGAAGTTGGGGGTTCAGGTGAGTTATGAAAGGGGTTTGTAGCAGGGTTGTCCTCTGTCACAAATCCTGTTTGGGTGTATGCAGGCCCCTTTCTATAGATTGGTTAGGGAAGAGGTTTGGGATGGGGAGGTGGGAAGGGGTTGTGAGTCAGGCATAGTAGGATATGTCGATGATAAGACAGTCCTGGTGGGTAGAAGTGAGGGTTTATTACATGTGAATAGGATTGTGGGTATTTTTGGGGAGGCGACAGGTATGAGGGTAAATAGGGGTAAGTCAAGTTTGTTGGAGGTAGGTGCGTGGGTGGGAGGGACGTTGGACAGTAGGGGCAGATGGAAGTGCGTCAATAGGATTAAAATTTGTGGGGTATTCAGTCATGATAGGGAATTGGCAAGAGAATTGAATTCGGTGGCGGTGGTGGACAGAACTATAGATAGGTTGGGAGGCATTAGGTCTACAGAGGTAACACTGTTGCAACGGGCGGTGGTGGTAAATGTTTTTGTATATAGCAAACTATGGTTTATTGCTTCCGTATATCCTCTCTAGAAGTGTGATGTTGAGAGGTTGCTTGGGAGGGTTTTTCGTTATATTTGGAGTCATGGGAGGCATTGGTTAGGTAGGGAGGTGGTGACTACTGGGGTGGGGGTGGGGGGCTATTGTTGATACTGCTATGTAATAGGCTACAAAGTATTTTAGGTGGTGGTGGGGTAGGGATCTGTTGAGATGTGAGGCTATGTTGAGGTTCCTCCTTGTTGTTCGGGAGCCTGGGAGGGTTAAGGTAGGCGTTTTGGATAGAGTGGGGGGAGGGGAGGTGTGGTGCAGGGTGCAGGTACTTATCGAATGTATAATTGGAAGTTAACGTGGCGTTGGATGAAGAAGTTGCAAATACCACCAAGAGTGCGTGACACAGGATATAGATTTTTATTGGGTATTGTGGCGATGCGTGCACAGTTGTATAGGATGGGCATCATCAGGGATGGGTTGTGCGGATCGTGTGTGGTCCTGGAAACGGCGTATCATACTCTGTATTTCTGTGATACGTTGGTGGGGTCAAGGAGTGGTATAGTGGGGTATTAAGGAGGGTGGGGGCAGGGGGTTTGATGACCCTGAGCGCTTTGTGTTTGGACGTGGGGGCTTTTCCAGAGGACGTCGGTAGGGCGGTAGTTTACTTGGTGGTCGAGTACATACATATTTTGTGGGTAATGAGGGAGGCTCCCGGAGCACAGCGTATCCGAGCGTTTGCAGCAGGTATTTATAGGTCTAAGTGTAGAAATCAGGTTATATATGCGGGGACATGGTGTAAAGCTTTCTCTCAGGGTTATAGGGAATTGACTATAGGTATTCTGTTGGGGGGGTGAGGGGGAAGTGGGGGAGGTACCTAAGTAAAGGGCTGGTCAAAAAGGGGAAGTATGGTCAGGGGTTTCTTGACAGGGAGGATGCGGAGGGTGATATGGCTAAGGTTTATGTGCCTTCTCTCCGGTGTCACCTTATAGGGCGTCAACACGTGTCGTCCACCAGACAGTGGTCGGAGGTCAGGTGGACATATATTGTATTGTGTGGTGATGATGCAAGTTTTGCAATCAGATGTCTAAACAGGTCTTGGACTTATGCGACGTAGAACGATCATTATGTTGTACTTTTGTTGGTCGCACGTAATTACTGGCTTAATGGTTATAGGTTGGAGTATTAGGGAAGACAGGTGTTTATGGTGAGGTTGGGTGTTTTTGTACTCAAGTGAGTGTTTTGTGTTATTTTGGCCTCAGCGTGAATGGGGTGAATGTGCGAGTCTCAGTCCATTGGACGACAGGTTAAAGGTGTTCCGTAACATGTTTAAATTGTAGATTGTATACGGTGTAGGTTACCGCATCACGGCTCTTACATTTTTAGGTTTGTTTTCTTTTCTACTTAGATTGATGGCGAACTCTGTTATCCATATATCATTTGTCTTCATTGTGATATTAGTATCGTTTGCATTTATGAAGTTCTTGATGTTTTGACACCATAGTATAATTACATATACAAAAATGAACAATGTTATATTGTACTATTGATGTAACTATGCCACAAGTATTATATTGTTTGAGTTATTATGTTGGTGGCTGTTTTCAATGTCTCTGTACATATAGTCCAATGTGTTCATATTTCTGTATGGTAAGTTTCCGCATCACGGCACTTACATATTTAGGTTGTTTTCTTTTCTGTTTAGTTTGAGGGCATCCTTAGTTTTATGTGGTGGTGGTGGTGTTGATTCGCCGGGAATTCTCCCGGCCCGGGTCTATTCCAGATGGCAACCCTGCTCCGGCTCCCTGTCGTGGGAGTATCAGAGACCTATGTCTCCCATGGAAGGAGGTACAAGTACCCCCTCATCGTTGGGACCAACTGTCTCCAGGCCTAGCCACATTCCCCACCAGCACGGGGCTGGTAGGGAGAAGCTAGGCCTCTCTGGTCTGCCATCTTCCCCGCCCCAGGGAGGCTGACGGGAAGAGCAGTCTTGAGAGCTGCAGATGGTAGCAAGCTCTAGCTTTGGAACCTACCCTGCCCTAGAAGGGCTGGGCATTGTTCCTCCACCTATCAGTTTTATGTCTTTTCCTCAGCCCACAGCCCTAGTGCTAATCCAGACTCAGCCCACAGCCCTAGTGCTGACCTAGACTCAGCCAACATCCCTAGTGCTAATCCAGACTCAGCTCACAGCGCTAGTGCTAATCCAGACTCAGCCCACAGCCCTAGTGCTAATCCAGACTCAGCCCACAGCTCTAGTGCTAATCCAGACTCAGCCCACAGCCCTAGTGCTAATCCAGACTCAGCCAACAGCCCTAGTGCTAATTCAGACTCAGCCCACAGCCCTAGTGCTAATCCAGACTCAGCTCACAGCTCTAGTGCTAATCCAGACTCAGCCAACAGCCCTAGTGCTTATCCAGACTCAGCCCACAGCCCTAGTGCTAATCCAGACTCAGCTCACAGCTCTAGTGCTAATCCAGACTCAGCCAACAGCCCTAGTGCTAATCCAGACTCAGCCCACAGCCCTAGTGCTAATCCAGACTCAGCTCACAGCTCTAGTGCTAATCCAGACTCAGCCAACAGCCCTAGTGCTAATCCAGACTCAACCCACAGCCCTAGTGCTAATCTAGACTCAGCTCACAGCTCTAGTGCTAATCCAGACTCAGCCCACAGCCCTAGTCCTAATCCAGACTCAGCCCACAGCCCTAGTGCTAATCTAGTCCCAACCCACAGCCCTAGTGCTAATCCAGACTCAGCCCACAGCCCTAGTGCTAATCCAGACTCAGCCCACAGCCCTAGTGCTAATCTAGTCCCAACCCACAGCCCTAGTGCTAATCCAGAATCAGCTCACAGCTCTAGTGCTAATCCAGACTCAGCTCACAGCTCTAGTGCTAATCCAGACTCAGCCAACAGCCCTAGTGCTAATCCAGACTCAGCCCACAGCCCTAGTGCTAATCCAGAATCAGCTCACAGCCCTAGTGCTAATTCAGACTCAGCCCACAGCCCTAGTGCTAATTCAGACTCAGCCCACAGCCCTAGTGCTAATCCAGACTCAGCCCACAGCTCTAGTGCTAATCCAGACTCAGCCCACAGCCCTAGTGCTAATTCAGACTCAGCCCACAGCCCTAGTGCTAATCCAGACTCAGCCCACAGCCCTAGTGCTAATCCAGACTCAGCTCACAGCACTAGTGCTAATCCAGACTCAGCCCACAGCCCTAGTGCTAATCCAGACTCAGCCCACAGCCCTAGTGCTAATCCAGACTCAGCCCACAGCCCTAGTGCTAATCCAAACTCAGCCCACAGCCCTAGTGCTAATCCAGACTCAGCCCACAGCCCTAATGCTAATCCAGACTCAGCCCACAGCCCTAGTGCTAATTCAGACTCAGCCCACAGCCCTAGTGCTAATCCAGACTCAGCCCACAGCCCTAGTGCTAGTCCAGACTCAGCTCACAGCACTAGTGCTAGTCCAGACTCAGCCAACAGCACTAGTGCTGACCCAGACTCAGCCCACAGCCATAGTGCTAATCCAGACTCAGCCCCCAGTGCTAGTTGATAAATAAGACACATGTACAACACTTGGGTATCTTTAATGAGGAACAGTTAGAAGTATTCAGTCCTGTCAGTCTTGAGTCGAAGTAGTCAGTCCATCAATCTTGAAAAGAATACAGCATAAGTGCTAAGAAGTTGCTCATATACTGTAGGCAGGAGAGGTGCAGCAGTCGTGGGAGGTGTCACATTTGACCAATGTGGAAGTAGGTCGTGCCCAAGGGTTATTCAAGAGAAGTATTTCCTGTATTAAGATCCCAAGATGTTGCTGTGTCAGACAGGAATGTAGATGAATGGTTCAGAGAACCGACAAGTTGATATATAAGACACATGTGCAACACTTGGGTATCATTAAAGATACCCAAGTGTTGCACATGTGTCTTATTTATCATCTTGGCGGTTCTTTGAACCATTCATCAACACCCCAGTGCTAGTGCTGACACAGACTCAGCCCCCAGCGCTAGGGCTGACCCAGACTCAGCCCCCAGCCCTAGTGCTGACCCAGACTCTGCTAAAGACTCTACCACAGCCACCACTACAGATGTAATAGAGTAAGAGTCTTCTCCCAGGGAAAATGTTGGTCTCCTGGAAACAGATGATGAGGTTCTGGCTTGGCTACTGAAGATTGTAGTACAGTCCTAGAAACTGCACAAACTGAGAACACATCTACCACAAATTCTATCCAACCAAAAGCAAAATGGTGCAAATTCTATGTTTGGGGCATCGGTAAGCATGGCATATCAGGAAAAACAAATGGAACATGCAACTCTGAGTATCCCAAAACATCTTACAACCTCCTGTCTAAAGTAGTGTGTCGTTCTACCTCCTGCTAATTCTTTCACCAGGAAATGTGCCACTCTTCAGTCCTCCAAAAGCAGTGCTACAATAACAATTGCCCCAAATACTAACTAAAAGGGACCAGAAGGTACAGGCCCTGAAAAACAAACCATAGTAGTTACGAAAACCCCACTCCAAGTCATTTTTAAGTGGCAAGAAACAAAGAAAGAAAATGGAAGTTAATAACCAAAATAGTCCACCATCTTGGAGCCTTGTTGGACTGGAGGAACAGCCAGTGGCCTCCCCATGGCCCTCCAGAACCACTACTATTGATGCTAACAAAATCTCCCCAACAAACACAAAATACGACCTCTTATATTTGCTAATATACAGGGTCTTAAACCATCCACCAACATCAATATACCTTTCATCAGTGGACTTCTAGAGGAGTCAAATGTGATGTTTGCAGCCTTCACAGAGACCCACACAAAAGATCACTTGGACAACGAAATATGAATAACTGGGTACAACCTTTTTAGATGCGACAAAAACAACAGGCAACGAGGAGGAGGGGGGGGTTGGCCTGTATGTCAAAGAGTTGCTCATCTACACAGAGATGATGAACACTACAAATTATGTAGTTGAAGTTCTAACAATAAAGATGAACCAAAGCCTAGTCATTGTGGCTGTATATAAGCCACTAGATGCAACTTCTAACAGTTCAAGGAACAGCTACTGAAAACTCATTACTGTCTAGAAAACCTTACAGCCCCATCCCCAAACATCTTGCTGCTGGTGATTTCAATCTAAGGCACATTAAATGGAAGAATGTAGTAAATAATGTTATAGCATAAACAATCCCTGGAGGCAGCTCAGATAAAGTCACACACACACAAGCTACTAAATCTCTGCAATAAACACACCCTAAGTCAGCAGATAGTGGAGTCAACAAGACTGTGAACCACACTTGACATTATTTTCACAAATAATGAGGCCCTGGTAAGAAACATAGCATCAAAAACTTCTAATTCCGATCAAAATCTAATCGAAGTTCAGACTTACATGCACAGGGGTCCTGACCAGCAAAATGCACATAGCTGAGAAGGTGTCTTCACCAAATTCAACTTCATGAGCATCACTGGGATCAGGTGAATCATGTCTTAAAAGAAACATGTTGGAAATATATCTTAAATAACATGGATCCAAACCAGTGCCTTGAAAGGATCAACTTCCAGGCAGCTGAAATATGTTCAAGGCATATTCTCCTAAGAAAAAGGAAGAGAAGAAGTAAGCTGTAGAAAGAAAGATGCTCCCTCTACAGAAGATGAAGAAACACTGAGTTCCTCAAGAATGCTAGATTACCTGATATATGGAAGGAAGCACAGACCAGGGAAGTGGAAAGTATTGAGCTTAAGTAAAAAGACTCACACAGGATCCAGGAGAGAGAGGAGGAGCCAAAAGCAATTAGCAAAATTGAAGGAAATTCGAAACATTTTTTTTTTATATGCAAAAAAACAAAAACAAAGCAAAAACCACATCTAGTATCGGGCCCTTGCTCAGGCAAGATGGAACTTGCACAGATGGCAACAAAGAAGTGAATGAGATACTGAAATCCCAATATGACTGTGTTTAGCGATCCACTAATCAGTATAAAGATCGACAATCCAAACGATTTTTTCATGAATGAGCCTCAAAACTCCGTCAATGTATGACAAATTTCTGACATTACCCTAACTCCACTGGACTTTGATACAGCCATTGACAACATGCCCATGCACTCAGCCCCAGGCCCAGACTCGTGGAACTCTGTGTTCATTAATAACTGCAAGAAACCTCTTTGGTGTGCCTTAAGTATGCCATGGAGGAGCACAGACACAAGTGAAATTCCACAGTCACTAAAAACAACAGATATAGCCCCACTCCATAAAGATGGCAGCAAAGCATTAACCAAGAACTATAGACCAATAGCTCTTTGAAAGACTACTAAGAAGCATGAATGCAAACCACTTGGATTCCCAAAAACTGCACAATCCAGGGCAACATGGGTTCAGAGCGGGTCGCTCGCGCCTCTCACAACTGCTAGACCACTATGATTTAGTCTTGGATGCGCTGGAAGGTAAACATAATTCAGGTGTAGTTTACACAGATTTTGCAAAAGTCTTTGACAAGTGTGATCATGGTGTAATAGCACACACAATGCGTGTTAAAGGGATAACTTTTTTTTTATTGATAACGTAAGTACATCAAAAGAAAATAACATTACATGGCCTTAGAACATCAGCCATCTCATAAGCCAACATGTATACAATCTGAACTTAAACTATACACAGTATGCATCAAAATATACAAAAACATGAAAATTACAGAAAAAGTGGTGAGCCAAACCCCTCACACACCAATAAATACTTCATAACATGATGTACATATTGTTAACAGATAACAAAACAAAACACAGATTTAACACCAGCACATGAAGGTTGAACTAAAACATAGCTCCCCTAAAAAAAACAAAATGTACATGGAAACAATGCACCTCCAAGGCGAAGACATGTACATAGCATCACCCTACCTAGAAAGTCGCAGCAAGGGTCTAAAGACTACTCAAATAAGATTATACAATGTAATATCGTAACCGCCAACCGCCCCCTTCCACTATACTCTTCCATGGACTCAGGTCTACAAAGCCTACCATTATATACTTTATACAAAAACCATAGGTCAAAAAAAAAAATCCTCTGACGACAGAAACACTGCCATAGCCAGATGAACTGGCCTTACATGCATCATCCACATAAACATATAGCAGCCTGGCCTGTAACGGACCTTACCAATAGTAGCACTGCAATACAAAAACCAAACCAACACACTATCTTCCTCACAGAAGATTACCACACAACAAAACAATAGCTATAACATTAGGAGCTATAAAACATAGCCCAAAAACACATTAATCTTAAACATATGTCAATACAGAAAACAATGAAATATATATAAAAACACGTCCAAAAAACCAAAACCCCAAATTATCCGGTCAGAATATAATAAAACATACAGTCTAGGTAAACCCCAGTTGCCTCTCCCCTTACATCAACCTCCCCCGGGACATCCCCAAAAGTCTTGAGTCACAAACACAACCATGCATGCCTTCCCATGTCAAGCCGTCTCCCTCTCCCGTCGACAGTCCCCTTTTCAACATGCAAACCCTACAAGAAATCCCCAAAGACCCCAAACCTATGCCCCCAACTCCACACAAACACCACCCAACACCCCCACCCTCATGCAACATTTCAACCACCCCGTCCCTATGCCTCCACTGACCAGCCCCCTTACAACTGCCAACTCATCCATCCCTTAAAGTCCCCAAAGTCATATCCCTATACCTCACCGAAAAAGTATTCTCCCAACGATTCCCATATATCTCTTGGTTCCTACAACGCTTTCTATAGAATCTAGTCGCTAATGCCTGAATCCTACCCATACCACTCACATACCCCAGGACGTATGTATATAATCCAAAATGACATACACTAATGCCCTTTGAACATCGTCGGTACAACCCCCAAAGTCCAAGCTTAAACCCCGTAAAATTGACACCCCCACTCCCATACTCCTAAACACCCTCCCTAGCCAAACTCGCACATCATCCAAATCCCAACAAAAATACACCGAATGATACGCTGTGTCCAACTCCCCACAAAGAGGACACGACCCATCTACTACTATGTCCATACAAAAAAGCTGTGCTCATGATGCTAAAACCCCATGCAAGAAATGATAACTTGTCTCCCTTACCCTCAACGGAACTTTTACCCTTCTCATCCAAAACCACACCTTCTTCCAGTCATATAGGGAAAACTCCTTCTTCCCCCATACAACCTCTAAAGTATCCCTCACCCTGTCAAGCTTAATTACCTTAATCCTCCCAGGATCCCTCACAACCAACAAAAAACGTAAGATCGCCTCACAAGTCAGCACATCCCTCCCACCCCACCACCTCACAACCCGCATTACCCAATCTACCCATGCTCCCCTATATCCCCCCCTCCCAGAAATTCCTGCCTTACATACACACCCAACAATCTATGATGCAATGGTATCAATCCCAACCACCCTAAACTCACCCTGGCCATAACTACATCCCTATGTAACCAATGCCTACCATATGCCCAAATAAACCTTAAAGCTTTCCTTTGCAGACAAAGAATGCCATCACAAATAGGGTATATCGCACCCACGAACCACAACCTACTATAAATGAGCGCATTAATAACTATAGCTCTCTGCAAAAGAGTTACCTTCCCCGGTTTCCAACTCCTCATCCTTTTTATGGCAGCATCCATCACTTCCGCCGAATTAATCCTTCGCGCCTCCTGAACATCTCAAGCAAAAGTTATCCCACAAATCTGTCTACTAAAATCTACCCACACCCCCTCCCCAATGCCCCTCCCACCCACGGGCCTACCTCCATCAGCTTGGACTTAATTCTATTGACTCCCATCCCCGTAGCTTCCCCAAAAACCCCTATAATCCTATCCATATTGGCTAAACCCTCTTTACCACCCACCAGAATCGTGGTGTCATCTACGTAACCCACAATTCCGGGGGCCATCCTTGGATCCTCTACCTGTTCCTACACCCATTCCCTTACCAACCTATAAAAGGGTTTCTGAAGACACGCAAAGAGAAACTGAGATACAGGACAACCCTGTATCTCCCCTAACATCCCATTAATCTGGACCCAAAACTGCACCCCTTCATAAAGTGTTTTCACCCAACCTACCAAATCCTCCCCAAACCCCGCCTCCCAAAATCTTCCACAACATCCCCCTTTCTACCCTATCATAGGCGGTTTCCCAATCCAGGCTGATAACACCGCCTCCCCCTCTCCTCTTAATAAAATCCCTGATTCTATAATGCCCCGTACTCATACTTCTCCCCAGCACACTGAACTGCCCCTCATCCAAAAGACTACCCAGAACCCTTTTCATGCGATTCCCCAAGATCTTCGCAAAAATCATATAATCGCCACAAAGAAGAGTTATTGCCCTATAACCCCCCAGAGTATTCCCATCATGCCCCTTGGGCACCAACACCACGATCCCAGTCCTATTCTCAAGACCCATTTTACTCCCCACCTTCATCCCATTAAATACCTTCAACAACACTTCTCGTAACACCTTCCAATGCCTGACATAAAAATCCCCAGGAATCCCATTGTTTCCCGGTGCCTTCCCTAAATGTAACTCCTGCACTGCCCACCCCACCTCCTCTTCTGTAATGTCCCCCTCCAAACCTCTCCTCCCTTCTCCATCCACACCCTCCAAGACCCTATTACCCACCTCCACATCATATCCCATCCCTCCCATCTTCCATCTAAACCAGTTCCCCACATACACACACATCCCCTCCATCGTATTCACCACCTGCCCTGCCCGATACCCACCCTAATCCCCATCCACCGTCAAAGACATGATCGTCCTACCCCTATGCCTCCCCTGAAATCTACGCAACACCAAAGCTGAAGGCTTTTCCCCCCACAGAACGTCTTCCACACCACTCCTTACCCTTAGAGCTTGAAACCGCTCATTCTGTATTTCCCGAAGCTGTCTGCACAAATTATCTATATCCCCCTGCCTCTGCCGATCCCACGTGTCATAACAGTCCCGCAACTACGCCTCCAAGTATTTCTGTTTCCCAAAACGGTACCTCGCTTCCTCCCTTCCCACCTTCTGATAAAACTCTCGAATGGCCACCTTTGCCCTCCCACTCCACCAACCTACCACATCTACAATACCCCTACCCTCCCCCCACAGCAGTCCAAACACATCCGCGAAAACCTCCCTGTGCCCCACCCCATCCAATAAACTAACATTCAACTTCCAATAACCTGGATAAGTAGTCACCACCCCCACCCACCCTAACTCCGCCAAAACACCCCTGTGGTCGGAGAATCCTACGTGGATGCAACTAATCCATTCCACTTGCACCACCCTTGAGACATATATCCTATCTAACCTAGCTGCATATCCCCGGCGAAAAAACGTATAATCCACATCCCAACCCCCACCAATGACGTTATCCACCACCCCAAGGACCTCCCGTAACACACCTAAAACACACCCAGATCCCTGCGGCTCGATATCCTTCTCCCGTAACACACAATTCCAGTCCCCGGCAATCACTGAGAACATAGGCAACCCTCGCAGGGCATAAATCAACTTGTCCCTTACAAAGTCCTCCTTACATCGATGTGTATGCACTGCCAGCATATACACGCCAACCAGCTCCAGCTGGACCTCCCTCCACCCCTCCCTCTTCCCAAGCTCATAATCAAAAAGGACTGGTCAGACTTATCCCTATCGCGACCCCACCCTTTAAGCTTCCTGAACTTCCCGTATACATTGCATACCCATTCAACTGTAAGTCAGGTCCACACATCAACTCTCATATGTCGCAATGTCATCTTCAGCCAACGTCTCTTAACCTCTGTGTGCAGACCGTTAACATTAACACTCAGACACCTGAATACAACAACGGGGGTTTACCTTTAGACTTTACGACCCTGGCAGCGCCCACTGGCACCATACCTTCCTTGCCAGTGCCCCCTTTCATACCCTGCTTCGCCAACTTCCCCACTGCCCATCCCCGGCCATCTCTACAGAGGCCTTTTTTCCCGACCTCTGACCCGGGGTCAGCACATCATTATCAGCTATACCACTGGATCTTTTCCTTGATTCCCCCACCACTTCCATCACCTCCTCCTCCTCTCTGTGCACCTCGATCTCCACCCTCATTTCCTCCACCTTTGTACCAACCACCCTTTCCTCTTCACACTTATGCCCCACCAAAGTCGGGCCATCCAACATCCTACACAAATCCTCCAACAAAGGGGAGGCCAACTCAACATCCAGGCCCATGTTCCCCTGTGACGCCTCAACCCTACAAGGATCAGGCTCCTTTTCCATTGTAGCCATCGGCAGAGTTGTCACCACCACCTCTGATGCCTCGAGCACCTCACTCCACTTCCTGCCATGCTCCATAACCACAGCAGATGATATGGCGCATTTTGCATCTGCGTCGTCCTGCTGACGGTCCGTACCCTGACGCTGCTGCTGATAATCTCTACGATGTTCACAAGACGCCGCCATGTGGCCAGCAACGCCACTGAGACAACAGGTTCTCACCTGCCCAGGGTATGTTACATATACCTGCATTTTGAAGACATCCATGAGCACGTACGAAGGTATCTGCCTCCTAATCGTCGTCTTCACAGAGAATAAACCCTCTGGAAATCCAGCATATAGACTTTCGGCCCAGCAGCCCTCCGTATTTGCATGGATTACCCCAAACTGCTGAAACACCTCCTTCACATCCATCTCCCTGGCTTCAAAAGGTACATTACAAATTTTAAGCCAAGTATAATGGGCTGAGACATCATGCAGATGCACCTCCAAACTTGAATTCATTACAGTCCTCGACTCCTGATATTTATCCACAAGGGCTTCATATGCTGCACTGGTGTTTAGTTTAACAAAGATCCTGCCGGCTCCATTAAGAGAAACACCATATATATCTGCATTCTGGATTTTGAAGGTGTCCCTGATAATCAAGGGCAGTAGCACATCCACGTTGTTTGGGTAATGGCTCCCTGTAGAATCTCTATACAGATTGTATTAACTCTGCATCTGTACTGAGCAGCCATGTTGTTAGGAAAACCAAGCTTCGCTGAACTGCCACCAGGGCCCTGAGCAGCTCACCCACACCCCAAGAAGGCTGGGCAGCAAATGACAGGGATACCTGGCAAAGTGGGCAGATGGATCTTCAACTCTTGAATGAATCAAACACAAAGAGTAGTGGTAAACAGAGTTAAATTGGAAGCTGCTATGGTGAAAATGATAGGATGGATAATGAGAACCTTCAAAACTAGGGATGCCAATCAATTATGATTCTCTTCAAATCACTTGTTCTCTGTAGAATGCAGTAATGTTGTACACTAATAGCCCCTTTCAAAGCAGGCAAAATTTCAGAAATGGAGAATGTACAGAAAACTTTCACAGCATGTATAAGTACAACAAAGCACCTAAATTACTAGGAATGGTTAAGTCCCTTAATTTGTAATCCCTGGAATGCAGGTGTTGCAAACCCTGAACAAGATAATTGGGTTAAGTGGTTGACAGACCAATTGGGTACTGTGCGTCAGGTGTTACTGGGCTGCAGTGCCAGGTGTGACGTCACCACATGTCAGGGTGGGAGGAACCTGCCTAGAGTAGTATGGTCTACGACTTCACTGAGTCAGCCGGATTATTCCTGCTGGCTGCCAACTAGACTCAGTTTCCTGCCGGATTTGGTGGCCCCACGACAGGTGTCACGCAGTGTGACGCGAATGGCTCTGTGACATCTGTCACGTGATGCGTCACGTCGTTCGGTGTCTGATATGGAGGGTGTGAACCTGCAATGGAGGTGTCTTAAGGGGCTCAACTAGAGAGGGGTGCTGTAACACAAAGAACAGTGAGTCGGTGGAGACACAGAGAGATGTGAGTGTCGTGTGACACTGAGTTTGTGATAGGTGTCGTGTGACACTAAAAATAAGTAACGGTCTTAGTTACTGGACGGATAAGACAGGATAGTCATTGAAATTTAACACTGTGATATTATTGTTGATTGTACAAATTATTACGCTTATTGTACAAAGTCCATACTTTTATTTTATATTATGTTCAAAGATTGTACTATTGTTATATAGATTTTTACTTAAAAGAAATATATATCTTTATAAATTAAATGGGTGTATTTTATATACCCCGGACATTAACCTTTATTATATTACAGTATTGCAGTATTGGTTATGAGAGCAGTATCCCTTAGATAACAGGCCAAGTAATCAGGTTTTTTGCCTAGCTCTCTCACTAATAGTGTAATAGCAGGTGAGAAAAGTAAATGATAATATACACTTGGAAAATGCTAGAGGGACTACTCCCAAATCTGCATATGAAAATCACTCCCTACGAAAGCAAAAGAGGAGATGCAATATCCCTTAATGAAAAGCAGGGATACCCCGAGTACAATAAAAGACATCACAATAAGTGTCAGGGTCCCAAGACTGTTCAACTGCCTCCCAATACACCTCTGGCTGCCTCCAAGATGGCACTGGACAGGCACATAAATTAAGTATCTTACCAGCCGGGTTGTGGTTCACACGTCGACCTGTGTGCAGCCAGCAATAACAGCCTGGATGATCAGGCCCTGATCTACTGTGAAGCCTGGTCTGTGACAAGGCCTTACAGTGGGCCTCACGGGGGCGTTGACCCCCGAAACCCTCTCCAGGTATACTTAAGAAGCACAAAAAACTAAGAAGACCCCCACATCACTCACCACTCATAGCCACCCCCACAACACTCACCACCCACAACAACTCCCACAACACTCACCATTCACAGTCAACCCCACAACACTCACCACTCACAGCCACCCCCACAACACTCACACTTACAGCCACCCCCACAACACTCACCACCCACAGCCACCCCTACAACACTCACCACCCACAGCCACCCCCACAACACTCACCACCCACAGCAACCCCCACAACACTCACCACCCACAGCCACCCCCACAACACTCACCACCCACAGCCACCCGTACAACACTCACACTCACAGCAAACCCCACAACACTCACTAACCACAGCCACCCCTACAACAATCACCACTCACAGCAACCCCCACAACACTCACCACCCACAGCCACCCCCACAACACTCACCACCCACAGCCACCCGTACAACACTCATCACCCACAGCCACCCCCACAACACTCACTACCCACTGCCACCCTCACAACACTCACCACCCACTGCCACCCCACAACTCACCACTCAGCCACCCCCACAACACTCACCACCCACTGCCACCCCCACAACACACCACCCACAGCCACCTCACAACACTCACCACCCACAGCCACCCCCACAACACTCACTACCCACTGCCACCCTCACAACACTCACCACCCACTGCCACCCACAACACACCACCCACTGCCACCCCCACAACACTCACCACCCACTGCCACCCCACAACACACCACCCACTACCACCCCCACTACACTCACCACCTACTGCCACCCCCACAACACTCACCACCCAAAGCCACCCCCACAACACTCACCACCCACTGCTACCCCCACAACACTCACCACCCACTGCCACCCCACAACACTCACCACCCACTGCCACCCCCACAGCACTCACCACCCACAGCCACCCCCACAACACTCACCACCCACTGCCACCCCCACAACACTCACCACCCACAGCCACGCCCACAACTCACCACCCACTGCCACCCCCACAACACTCACCACCCACAGCCACCCCCACAACACTCACCACCCACAGCCACCCCCACAACACTCACCACCCATGTCACTAGCAGTTCAGTGATAGTATTAGTAGCACATAACCATTAGTTGAGTCACGCCCCTTGCTCATGATCACGCCTGAGTCATACACTGTTCACGTGATCAACCGTTAGCCCATATCAAAGGTCACCCCTTTTGAATGCCCTGAGCCCCTGCTCTGGGCAGAGTCAATTACCATTGGGTGGCAGAGTAGACAGGTTGTCAGGCGTAGAGGCTTTGGCACTCCCATATATCTGTCTCCAATACAGCAAGTAATCAACAAAGCTCGCCTATTATTATACCCAATCTACGAAAGATCACCCACGACAAATGGTGGCAGCTTGTGGGCGTGGATTTTGGGTATTTACGCTCATTTAAGAGGAAGATAGAGCCTGGTGTGTGTGTGAGTTCCGCCTACAAGCCAGCCGCCGCCCCTCGCTTACTATCAACCGGCTTTCCCCACTCATCCAAGCCCCTGTACAACCAGTTTTCAAGCCTTCTGGCTTATAATTGCAATAAACCTCTGAAGAGTTGATCTGGGTTTTGCAATTAAACCAACAGTTAAGCCAGTCTATGGGAGAGAGCCTCAGTTATCATCCAGCCTGCAGTCATTCCAGCATGTATCTCGTCAGCCATTCTGCTCATCTATGCTGTGTGCATCGTTATAAGCATTCAAGTTCACTAGTCTGGAGGGCTTAAGCCAGCTCCTTCAGGCAAGCCAGTTGCTTCTTCAGCAAAGCCAGTTCCTTGAAGTATTATCTCCAATCGCTCTGTGCTACCAGTTGGACGATCTCGGAGTGATATTCCCCATTCCTGTGGCTTATTGTAAGCCACCTGGGATTTCAGTGAGTGGGTTCTTCAGCCGTGAGTGTTAGTGAGTGCTGGCCGCGCACCGTGACGTCATCCCCGCAGCGCCCCGCCCTCACCCGGCACCTCTCACCCACCCGCTCCCTGCTCCTTCATAGCCTCTACTTTTGTGGCTATTTCTACCCTTATATCGGGTTCCCAGCATCGTCGTTTCAGCTCATGTGACAGGTGAAGATCCAGAGTGTGTTTCTTCATACCAGAGAGCCAGCAGAAAGGCCTCTGTCACGTGGGTTCATCTCGTGTCCGCTAATTTCTCAGAGAGTCGTGTATGGTGTAGCAGCCGCCAGCAAGCAACCAGTTCAGTTTAATATCTGTATTATGCACCCCATACCCATCCTGTGGGCGGCAGTCAAAAGATTACAGAGGTACATAATTGGTCCAGAGACTGGACTCCAAAGTTTTGATAGCTGAACAAGTTACAGCGGTAATGAACTAGATCTGGTCACAATCATGACAAGTTGCAAAGGTAATGAGCTCCAGGTAGAACTGGTCACAATCATGACAAGTTGCAAAGGTAATGAGCTCCAGGTAGAGCTGGTCACAATCATGACAGTTACAAAGGTAATGAATCATAAACACGTCCATACATGGTAAACAAATGACAGAGTAATGAGCAATATTCTAGGGAATGCATCCATTGCCAACAACAGATGTTGCAAGGTGCCTGTCCCTCTTCAGCAGGACAGCCATTGCAAACAGCAACAGGTTGCACCAGGATCTGCTGCTTGCAGGATGTTGCATGCAAAGAGTATGTAACCTTTATTCGGAGCATGTTAAACACACCCACATAGGCTCCCCTCCAACCAGCGAACCATCGTTAAGGGTTTGGTGATGGGGCCCCATCATCAAATCAACGACTCGGTTCAGCTAATTAAAATGCAAGTTTAACAATGACAAAGGTGACGTGGTTACCACTCGCGGTTTGTCATTGGAATTCCTGCATAGAGCTGGTTGTGGAAAGTTGTCTGTCTTTTGGCTGCTGCTTAGCCTAGACAACTGTGGCGTGCACTAAACACTACTTCTTTGT
Source organism: Cherax destructor (assembly GCA_009830355.1). Lineage (NCBI taxonomy): Eukaryota > Metazoa > Arthropoda > Malacostraca > Decapoda > Parastacidae > Cherax > Cherax destructor. Next base: position 2,988 of record WNWK01028107.1, on the reverse strand, counting down.
ATATAGTGTACATATGATGTGTAAATAGCACTTTGTTATACTTGGTGAAGGAAAAGACAAAAGTCTTATATAATCACAATTACTTGGTGAAGGAAATACAATTTCAATACATCTTCTACTGTGTTTCTTTGCTCCAAGCTCCCTTTACACTCAGGTTAACAGGTATTGCGGCCCCTGAACTGGGCCTCAATGTATATAATGTATATTACCATTTTCTATAATTTTATATTGCTAATATTCTCGATAATAGCTAAATCGTTAATATTTTGCTTTATATTATTATTAGACTATTATTTAATTTAGCTATATATATTAGGTAGGATGTAATATTGTTGTGCTTGAGAGTGTGTAGTACTGCCTTGGTGTGGGCAAACTACTGTTACGCTGCCGGCGTCTAGTTGCTGGGAGGAGTCAGTCTCTGAACACACCTGAGCTGGGTGGTTGTTCCTCTTTCCTCTCTCTCTCTGGCCTGCTGACCCTCGTCGAGTCAACACCTCACTCCTATCTACTTGTTTTCTCGACATTTAGACTCTGTTGGGTAGAGTATGCATTCGATGGTGAGACGAATCATACTTCTCAGAACTCTGTGTAACTCTGTTCACAGAGAATAGACTAGACTGATTTTCGACGTTGTTCTGGGTTGTGTGTCACATTGACACTCTGATAAAACTCAGGTCTCAAGCTATAGCTCTGGACCTAATTCGATAAGGCTTCTGTGCACCGCCACAGTTTGGGATTGTTTATGCTGAACCTAGTTTCAGTAGAAAGGGAGTTTTGTGACTGTTTTGGAGGATCTACTGATGGTCCCCAGTTAGGGTCGATTTTCTATCTTGTTCCTGACGCTGTGTTGCTGTTGCCTGTTATAGTGCTGTTCTGCGAATTGGTCATTTTACTGGACAATCAAGCTGTTCTGGTTGTCTGTTTGTTAGAGCAGCTAGCTTTAGAGTTGTTCTGTCGTACACTGGTTAAGTCGAGTCTTAAGAGTTACCGGAGCACACTCATACACACATTTATTCTTATTTGTATATATTTTTGTTATTACTGACATTGTACCTGATGGTACTTCTGAGTCATTTATATATATATGTGCCCTCAGCACAGACTTATTGTATATGAGAGCAGTGTAGGAGCTACCCTCCTAATTGATATCTTAATTAATATCTTTATATTTGATTTACTTTGCTACCCTAGATTTTCTCACTTTGTTAATAAACCTTTTAAATATCTGTTTGGTTAGTACCCTATCAGTTGCAATCCTCTTAGGCTATATAATATGTCGGATAACTGAACCAGGATACTGACTTTGTTGCAAAAGCCCAGTAACAGGCTGGATGCTAGAAGGGCTATCCTTTCTAGTGTTCACTGGAGATGTCTATTACTAATAGATATCGTGTCATTTTGTAACAACAGGCCATTGAACCTGAGGTTGTAATACAGGAGCACCATCGCTAGCTGCCCGAGGGAGAGCAGCCCTGGGGACGTGTCAACGTCCTGGTGACACCTGGACACCTGGAGAGAATTCCAGGGGTCAACGCCCCCGCGGCCCGGTCTGTGACCAGGCCTCCTGTTGGACCAGAGCCTGATCAACCAGGCTGTTACTGCTGGCCGCACGCAGTCCAACGTACGAACCACAGCCCGGCTGATCCGGTGGACGCTAGTTTGATTGCAGATCCCAGGTGGACGCCAATTTGATTGCAGATCCCAGGCCCTGCGTCCGCTGAGAGGCGCTGCTAGCTGCTCCCACATGGAGCCCCCCGGGCTCCAAGACATCCACCGTGCACACGGATGTCGAAGCCTGAGGAACCGAATGCACACCGCCTGTGGCACACTTGACAGCTGCCTCGTAGTGGAATTCCACGGCGCTGTCCCTGCAGTAGAAGCTCCCGCGATCCCCGCACACCCCGCCATCCCCGACGCTGGGAGTTGGGTGGGTGAGGAACAGGGGTGAGGGGTTATGAGAGGGTCACTGTTCACCAAACACTGGGCAGCCAACACACCCCTCCCCCTATCCCCCCGAAGGCGTGGGGGAGGAGGCTGCTCCCGCCTGACTTGGGACACTCAGCCCCAACCCTCACAAACTGCACAAACTTCCACTGTTTACGCTGAAACGATGCACTGGGATGTCCTCTTGCTGCTTTGGAATCTTCCCAGACAATTCACACAGAGTCCTGTTCAGTGTGACCTGGTCAGCCTCTTTGATCAGGAGCTATCCTTGAAAATCCCGGAGCTAGCCCGCCAAACGCCCTGCCTCCATTGTTGTGCAGACGAGGACTGGCAAGCAACCAGCAAATACATTTTCCCCTCTCCACTCACCACCGCTAAACTTCAATCACCATTAGAGACAATTTTTTTTCTGTTATTGACAATTGCGTGTGTGAGACATTTTTGCAGTGAATTTTTTTAAGTGACATTAAAAAAAAAATCGTGTTCTGCAGTGTTTTGCCTATATTCTGTTCCAATATTTATTTTTTTCTCCCAGTGTTTTAATCATTGAATATGTTATTTTATATGTGTTCCTTGTGTAAGTCTCTAAATCTCCAGTAAGTACTTATTTCGTGTGTCCACTTTATTATGTGACTTGTGTGCAGTATATCTTTTTCCAGTTATTTAGTGCAGTACTTAATTAATTTTGTATTAATTCCGTGTTGTTTACTCATTATTTCAGTGTTGTGTCTTATTATTTTCTTGTATTTTCTCTAATATTCATTGCCTTTCTCTTGTCTTTTATGCTAATTCTGTGCAATAGTTCTTCAATATTGCATTAAACAGTGTTCTTTGTTCTTAATTGCATTTTTAATTATTGTGTGCCATTCAGTGCTACAATTTTTTTTCTATGTCAAACAGTGCCTCATTTCCTTGATTTTTCGCAGAATCTTGTTCCATTGTCTTGTATGCAGCAAGAGCAATCTATATCTTGTCACTGCAAGATCTTGTTGCAATAATACTTATTTAATAAGTGAAGTGAGTGACTCTTGTTGTGTTTGTGTT
>WNWK01028106.1:0-25689 GCA_009830355.1 Cherax destructor | reverse complement strand
TGTAGAGGTTAATGCGCAAGTGAGTACACTAGTGTCGAATTTTTCCCAGAGGGTGGTCAAAAAAAAGAATTTCAAGAACCATCCGGGACTCCCTCTTAGTATACAGCCCCTGGCCCACCCTCGCCGTGCTGCAGTTAATCTGGAACAACAACACAAAGGTAACCACACCCCCAAAATTTTACTCAGAATAACTCTAAGGCAAAAGTTGACCACCGTGTGCCCAGGTGTTGCCGAGAGGGGCAGCACGGGCCCGGGGGGTGGGGACACTGATGGGTATACACAAAATATTTTGCAATTATTAACCCAGAATAAAATAATAAAATAGGCATTTTTTTTGGGGTTTTATTTCCATTGAGCCTTTCTTTTTCCCAGGATGCGACCTATAACAGTTTACAAAACACCCAGATACAATTTACTGCAAGGTGAACAGGAGCAACAGGTGTACGTAAAAGGGATTTTCTTCGGATTATTATTCTGGGGGGTTTGTAAACCAGAATAACTTAATAAAACCATATCATGAGACAGGATAATTTCCGTTGGTTTTTTTTTCCTCTTTCCCCAGGATTGGGCCCACAACGGGGTTTCTAGGACCCGGATATATTTACTGCTAGGGTAAATAGGAGCAACAGGTGTTTGGGAATTTGTCCAGGTGCCCCAGCTCGTCCACGGGTGTACTCAAGAAAAATCAGTATAAAAAGGGGACCGCTGCAACACTGACACATCAGTATAGAGGTGACCCTGCAACACTGAAAATAGTATAGAGGTACCCCCAAACGGCACATGTATAAGGGGGCCCCTCAACATGACACATCAGTATGAGGGTGCCCCCTGCAACACTGACACATCAGTATAGAGGTGACGCTACAACACTGACACATCAGTATAGAGGTGACCGCTGCAACACTGACACATCAGTATAGAGGTGACCGCTGCAACACTGACACATCAGTTTTAGAGGTGACCGCTGCAACACTGAAAATCAGTATAGAGGTGACTGCTACAACACTGACAACCCGTATAGAGGGGACCGCTGCAACACTGACACATCAGTATAGGGGGTGACCCCTGCAACACTGACACATCAGTATAGAGGGACGCTCAACACTGACACACCCCGTATAGAGGTGCCCCCTGCAACACTGCACATCAGTATAGAGGTGACCGCTGCAACACTGGAAAACATCAGTATAGAGGTGACCGCTGCAACACTGACACATCAGTATAGAGGTGACGTTTCAACACTGACACATCAGTATGAGGTCCCGAACACTGACACATCAGTATAGAGGTGACTGCTACAACACTGACACATCAGTATAGATGTACCCGCAACACTGACACATCAGTATAGAGGTGACTGCTACAACACTGACACATCAGTATAGGGTGACGTTTCAACACTGAAAATCAGTATAGAGGTGACTGCCAACACTGACACATCAGTATAGAGGTGACCGCTGCAACACTGACACATCAGATAGAGGTGACCGCTGCAACACTGACACATCAGTATAGAGGTGACTGCCACAACACTGACACATCAGTATAGAGGTGACTGCTACAACACTGACACATCAGATAGAGGTGACCGCTGCAACACTGACACATCAGTATAGAAGTGACTGCAACACTGACAATCAGTATAGAGGTGACTGCTACAACACTGACACATCAGATAGAGGGTGCCCCCTGCAACACTGACACATCAGTATAGAGGTGACCCCCAACACTGACACATCAGTATAGAGGTGACCGCTGCAACACTGACACATCAGTATAGAGGTGACCGCTGCAACACTGACACATCAGTATAGAGGTGACTGCTACAACACTGACACATCAGTATAGAGGTGACCGCTTCAACACTGACACATCAGTATAGAGGTGACTGCTGCAACACTGACACATCAGTATAGAGGTGACCGCCTCAACACTGACACATCAGTATAGAGGTGACTGCTGCAACACTGACACATCAGTATAGAGGTGACCGCTGCAACACTGACACATCAGTATAGATGTGACCGCTGCAACACTGACACATCAGTATAGAGGTGACCGCTTCAACACTGACACATCAGTATAGAGGTGACTGCTACAACACTGACACATCAGTATAGAGGTGACTGCTACAACACTGACACATCAGTATAGAGGTGACTGCTACAACACTGACACATCAGTATAGAGGTGACCGCTGCAACACTGACACATCAGTATAGAGGTGACTGCTACAACATTGACACATCAGTATAGAGGTGACCGCTGCAACACTGACACATCAGTATAGAGGTGACTGCTACAACACTGACACATCAGTATAGAGGTGACTGCTACAACACTGACACATCAGTATAGAGGTGACTGCTACAACACTGACACATCAGTATAGAGGTGACTGCTACAACACTGACACATCAGTATAGAGGTGACCGCTGCAACACTGACACATCAGTATAGAGGTGACCGCTGCAACACTGACACATCAGTATAGAGGTGACTGCTACAACACTAACACATCAGTATAGAGGTGACCGCTGCAACACTGACACATCAGTATAGAGGTGACCGCTGCAACACTGACACATCAGTATAGAGGTGACCGCTGCAACACTGACACATCAGTATAGAGGTGACCGCTACAACACTGACACATCAGTATAGAGGTGACTGCTACAACACTAACACATCAGTATAGAGGTGACCGCTGCAACACTGACACATCAGTATAGAGGTGACCGCTGCAACACTGACACATCAGTATAGAGGTGACCGCTGCAACACTGACACATCAGTATAGAGGTGACCGCTGCAACACTGACACATCAGTATAGAGGTGACCGCTGCAACACTGACACATCAGTATAGAGGTGACCGCTGCAACACTGACACATCAGTATAGAGGTGACCGCTGCAACACTGACACATCAGTATAGAGGTGACCGCTGCAACACTGACACATCAGTATAGAGGTGACCGCTGCAACACAGAGTCCAGGACGGGACCACCGGTATCTAGATGGAAGTGGACCTGATTTGCACTCGCCGTTTTGTATTTGCTAGGGTCAAGTCTTTGCTCCTGGCCCCGAGTATGAAATTTGTAATCCAGGGGTTCTTAACCGGGGGTATCCATACCCTTCTGTGGTATGGGAACTAAATTTAATGGGGGTGACAGAACTCCATCTCCGAACAATTTAAAAAGAAAGTTGTTAGATTAAAATAAACTACCAGCTGTTATGTTGCTAGTTATCCATATGTAAAGTAAAACCAAGCTAGTGACATATTTTGAAGTCATACTGGTATCTTACAGGGCTGGTGATGAGGACTGCCAGTCTGGTGAAGGTGGCTTGCGGACATATTGGGTAATTCACTGGGGTCTGTAATCGTAACCACTTCCTGTATCATACCTAGTCTTAAGGCGATGGGCAGTGCTTACCACCAGCATTTCCGTATTAAATTCATTCTACTTTCCTACTATCCTAAGGCTGGAAAAAACTTACATGAAACAAATATATCACGATTTTCGAGTGTTCTAACCTAGTACGATGACCTGAGGTCACACATTCTCGTGACTGCTTGATTTTTTTTTTTTTTACATTTTGCCACTTAAGTGGCTAGTTAATTGTGCACCCCATATCCATCCTGTGGACGGTAAACCCTTTTGGGGCCTAGGAACTAGGCCCCAAAAGGGTTTACACGAGTACATCTGGATTTATATCTACAATTCACTTAAACAATACCACGGGCGGGGTTAGAACCCCGCCCGTGGTATGGTTTGTTTACAATCGCGTCATGATTTCGCGAGTTAAAATTTCCCACTTATCTGTTGCAAACAAATTCATGAAATTTGCTTAATATATCTGGTATATTATTTTCACTAATAAGATATCTTGGCAAATCACAAAGGTTATTATACTGTCTATATATTCCTCAATAAGTGGACAATTAAGCACATAGTGTTCAAGATAGTGACCACAGGGCTGACCATATACTTTGCATCTGGTTTGATAATAAATTGTGTGTCTGCCAAACTGCCAGAAGTACTTGTAACCAAGGCTAAGCCTGGCTACTACATCATCAGTCATGTTATCACAGTGGGTTATAGATCTGTTCAGGCTTCTAACTGCATTACTATAACATTCTGTTTCATTATTCTCTGCTAACATTATTCCTAATGCTAGACACAGATACACCAAAGTCATATTCTACATTCTCCTTCAGGGTACTCTTTTTTGCTAACGTATCCACTTTATCATGAAGGAGTAATCCAATGTGTGATGGAATCCATAACAATTGTACATTAATTCCTTTTCCCCGGATTTCTGAATATCTATGCCTGGCGTCTCCATTAAGCATATTAAGAGTCATTATGTGAGCCAAGAGCCTTCAATGATGACAAAATCAATAATAATCAGAGTTAAGCTCAGTGTCATAAGTCAACTTTAGCGCGATTAGGATGGCAAACAATCCAGTTTGCAGTGTGGATTCCTCGTCCAGCAACCATACTGGGCGGTCGTTGGTGCTCTGCCTCCTGGTGGTGCCGAGACGAAACTTTATTTTCTTCAACATGGCGGCAGCTGCCAGACGTCGCGTCAACACTGTCTGTATTGAAATTGTAAAGGGCGTGTTGCACCCGTCCACAGCCGGTACAATCCTACCTATGGTGTTGAAGGATACATACAAGATTGACATAGGTGACCTATATGGTGTAGCCTTAAATGGTCTAACCAGGGTATTCGTGAAACTGTCGTCAACACAGCAGTATGAAAGGTTGGTAGACAAGTATCAAGATCAAGTATATGCAGTTAACTCAAGTATGGAGGTGCGGTTGAGAGTCTCCGGTCCTATACGTGGATAAGGGTGAGAAACGTACCATTCAGGCGGATCCAGTGGATCTAATGGAAGTCTTCAAGGAATATGGGATTGTACATGCTGCAAATGTGGGAAAGTGGCATGAGGGACCCTTTGAAGGACTCATGGAGGGGTCTTATTCCTTGAAGATGTCCATCAGGCGACCTATACCATCATACGTAGTAATGCCTGAGTTCAGGACACAGGTGTACGTAACGTACGTGGGTCAACAGCGGACGTGCCGTACATGTGGGGCATTTGAACATGTAGCAGCGAATTGTCCAAAGAGAGGGCAGCATCGATTTGAGGAGGGGCTCAATCGACCAAGCAGGACAGTAGGACAGGAAACGACTACGATGGGGCAGGAGCCAACTACCCGGTCATGGAGTGAGATAGTGGAGGGCAGCGCAGGGACATGTCAAACACTCCCAACGATAGCTACAGAGGAGCAAAGAGAAACAGCAGAAGAGGAGGAAGGTTCAGGGGAAGCCAGCCCTAATATGTCTTTGGAAGGGGTATTGGAGAGCCTCATAGCCGAGACCTTGCCTGAGTTAAGTACGGCTGCAGGAGAAGTCTTGGGGAAGACAATGAACTAGGGATTGAAATGGAAGAGGATGGAACGAGGGAACAAGGTTTAGTATGTGAGACGGTGTGTGTGGAAGTGCATGAGCAAGAAAGTGGTCAGGGTATGGAAGTGTCGGGGAATCCCAAAGAGATCAGTAGCATCATCAGATGGAGAGGATGTATTAACACCTGCGCAGAGGTCATGCAAAAAGCCCTTGGTGGATGCGTCAAAGAGGGGAAAGGGAGGGATAAAATTTAAGGAAGGTGCCAAGGGTGGGAAATGTGTAAACAGAGCAGGAGGCACAGGGAAAACTGAAGTGACGCATGCATCAAGGTCGAAAGGTAAACCTTCATTGTTGTTTTCAAGTGTATAACTATTAATGTAAATGGTATGAGGGCAGAGGTTAAAAGAAAGTGGGTAGAGGTGACATTGAGACGTTATGGTGTGCAAGTGGGTTTTTTGCAGGAACATAATTATAGGATAGGAAGAGACTTACGTTTGGAAGGATATGATGTATATGCTGGGTCTTCAGGGAGATTAAAGGGTGGAGTTGCGGTAGTGATAAAGGTGTCAAGCCCTTTTCATTTGATTGCATGGGAGGAGTGTGGGGGTCATGGAGTAAAGGTGGATGGGGAATGGGGTGGTATCAGAGTATGCTTTGTAGGGTTTATATGCCGGCGGAGTTTTCCAGGAAGGTCAAGGACGAATTTGTGAATGAATATTTGGTATATGTCTTAGGAGGGTTGCCAGGAGAGCGATCGTGGAGGGATTGGAACTGCGTTATCAGAAATAGAGATGTGGAACCTAGGGGAGCGGGCTGTGTGTTAGGGGTCTTAAGAGATGTATTAAATAGTGTGGGATTGAAGGACGTGGTAGGTGGAGGGGAGAGAGTGGAGCACACATACCTTCGTAAGGATTATGCAGCCAGATTGGATAGGATATATGGGTCAGATCAGGTAGTGGCTGAAGGTGTGCAAACGATAGATGTAGGGTTTTCAGATCATAGGGGTGTTCTAGTAGAAGTTAGTTGGGAAGGAGCAGTTAGGTGGTATAGGGGTTACTGGAAATTAAATGTAAATTGTTGGGGTGGGGAGGACAAACAGGCAAGTTTTGTACAATGGTGGAAAGGGTTGTGGGTGCAAGGTAAAGCAGATTGAGTCTGGAGAGAAGTATCATAGTGTGGTGGGAAAAAGTGGCAAAAAGTGGGTATAAAGGTTTTTTACAAGACTGGGGAGAGGAGGCGGGTTGGACATTTGGGTTACAAAAGTACATAGAGGGGCTCTTGGCCAGATGTCACGAGAGGAATGGACCTAATGCAGTGCAGGAGATAAGGGGATTGAAAGAAAGGCTGAGAGAGATACAGAATGAAAGATTTGATGTTTGTCGTTTGAGGGCGGGGATGGATGATATTTTATGGGGAGACAGGCCTTCAAGTATGTTTTGAGCAAATGTAGGAAAAGAAGGGATGGTATGACAGTAAATAGCATAGAAGTGGATGAGTCGTTTGAGAATTATGTGAAGGGGCAAAGATTAAGGACGACTGAGGGATGGGTGTATACGTGGATATGGTTTGAGGTATTGGAAAAGTGATGGGGTAGGCAGAACAGAGAGAAGAACAATTTTGGAGGGAATAACTGCAAAGGTGGGAGAGAGGGAACGAGTAAGTATGGAAGGTCCAATGTGAGGAAGAGATATTGGAGGCGGTGGTGGGTTAAGTAAGGGAAAGGCTCCAGGGATAGACGGCATAGTTAATGACTTCTATAGAATATATTGGAATGTTTTAAAAGGGAAGTTTGGTATGGCTTTTTAACACAATGAAGGAGGAGGGATGCTTAGGAACAGATCAATGCATGGGTGTAGTGGTGTTGGTTAAGAAAGGGGAACAGGGGACAATGAGCAATTACAGGCCTTGCAATGATGAATGCAGATTATAAGATTTTCGCGAAAGTATTGGGAAATGGGTTTGGGAAAAAGTGCTAGGAGGAGTGATTGAGGAAGGGCAGTGTGGGATACCGGGAAGAAGATGATAAGGGTCAGAAAAATTAAAAAGTATATAAAAATAGCATAGAGGGGGATATTAGCAAGATTGAGACGGGCATATGACAGTGTGGAGAGAGAGGTGCTGTATGAAATTATGAGACACCAGGGGTTTGGGGAGGAAGTGGTAGGATGGGGTTGAAACAGTGTATACGGGGCATGTATAAGGGGCAGATGAATGGCCGTGTGGGGAGAATGGTGAAAATGGAAAAGGGTTAAAGGCAGGGATGCCCTTTTGTCGCAATGTCTATTTGCATGTTTGCAAGACCCATTCTACAGACTGAAAGGAGGGTAGGGGGGGTGAGGGAGGGAGGGAGGTGAGGAAGAGAGTGAGGAGCGGGGGATATGGGATACGTGGACGATACTACAGTGCTTTAGGCAACGAGAGGGACTGGTCAATGTAGGAGTGTAATAGGGTTTTTTGGGCAACGGGAATGAGGGTAAATGGGGCCAAATCACGATTTTGGAGGTAGGTAGATGGGGGGGGGAAGGTTGGGCGAGAGGGCATGGGTGGATAGTATTGGAAAACATTAAGATATTGGAATAATATATGAGTAATGAAGTGGAAGGGTGGTGTAAATCAGGTAGGATAGTGAAAAACGCAAAAGGATAGAATGAAGGGATGGAGACCAGGGATCTTACATTACAGCAGAGGGTGATAGCAGTAAATACATTGATAATAGTGATTTGGCATTAGCAGTGATATACCCATTAATGCAAGAAGACATACACAAAACTGGAGATTAAAGTGTTTGATACATCTGGGGTTTGGTAAACCATGGATTAGGAAAGAGATTGTTAGAAATAGGGTTGGGGGATGGGGGGGTTTTGGGGGTAATAGGATAGAGGGTAGAGTAATATGTATGTATGTTAAAAGATGTGTTATAAGGTGGGGTGGGGTGGAGGCAGGTCCGGGGGGTAAAGGTCAGAAGGTTGGAGGTGGTGGGGAGGCAAGAGTTTGGGGCAGTGTTGGGTCCCTTTGAGGAAAATAATAGTGATAAAAAATGCTCATAAGTTAACTCAAGTGATATGGGAAACTCGGATGGGGTAAAAGTGTGAAGAAGGTGTAGGGGAATACCCTATGTATGATTGGGGCAATATATGGAAGGATTCAAGAGTTTGTTATTGAGATCCAGAGACCGGGAACTTATGTATAGATTCTTACATGGAGCGGTGGCATCGAAAGCCAAGGATGGGTATAGTTAAGGACGGGGGTTGTGACAGGTGTGGAAAAGCAGGAGACAGGGTATCATGCAATTTATTTTTGTGAGTATTTAGGGTGGGTACGGGAATGGATGGGTAGGGTATTAAGAAATTGGGAGGGGTGGCATAACAGTATTACGGGCAATAAGTTTGGATATAAATGGTATATCAACAGGTGCGAAGGGGTTTAATGTTATGGTTTTACTATGTGTGCGTGTCATGGAGGTTGGAAACCACGGGGGTAAGGGAGCGTATCAAGGGGCCAGGAAGTATGGGTAAAAAAATGGAATAGATGTGTGTATGGGGAAATGGGGGGGGGGCTTTCAGGGAATACAAAGAAATGAGTTTAAAGGGGCTTATTGGGCATGGAAATAAAATGAAAAGGGCTTGACAACAGGGGGGGGGAATTAAAGGAGAAAGTAGGGAGGGGAGGGGTAGCTGGGTGGTGGTACAAACGGAATGGTTGGGTGTAGGGAAGGAAATAGGATTTTACGGGGGGAGTGTAGGATGTGGTTTTACGGGAATTAAGATAGTGGGAAATAAGGGGGGGGGGAAAGGATGACGGATGACAAAAAATAATTTTAATCAAAGGGGAGACGGATGATGACCAGAGGGGGTAAGGATAGTGTATGTGATGTTGGAAATTACTAAAATAGACGGACAAAATAGACGACTTGAATTCATTAAAGAAGGGGAAAATGGAAGTTTACTTTGCCAAAAGGAATAGGGTGGTGGAGATATTTATAACATGTGCTATGTCCAGATGTTGTTTAGTGAACATAGTGTGGAAGGGAAGCTGTAGTTAACCATTGTTAAGTTTGCAAAAAACGGTTCAAACATGTTAATGTAATAATGGTTTTTCAAGATATGAGGGATGAATTAATGTTTTAAAAGTACAGATATCAGAATAATAACTAGAAGCTTGGGGCAAGGAGAGTGGAAGTGTATGTAGGTATGAAAGATGATTGGTGTTACTTTCAAAAAGATGTAAAATCATATCATATAAGAATTACTTTATAATGAACAATGGATTAACAATGTCGATGTCATAAAAATTGTGGTTGAGATATATACAGTTTATGTATAAATATAAAGCATAGAAAATGTAGTGGAGAAAGGGGAAACCCTTTGGGGGGGATGTACATCAGGGAATGACTTTGGCAGGACGAGTGCTGATAAATTAAAAAATTTTAAAATACTAAATGAAAAATTTTAAAAGGGGGGAAATATTTTTTTTTTGAAGAATTGAAATGAAAGGAAGAATTTTGGTGTATAAACAATATCTTATTGGGGTTTGGGGAAAAAAAAATTTTTAAAATTTTTGTAAGTGATTAATGCATAGCATAATGCAGAGGAGGGAAAAAAAGTAAACCCCAGAGAGGAGGTGTAGAGTAATAACACCTAGGGATGACATATTTAAAACCTTGGGGTATATACTTTTTTTAAAAAAAAAATGTATGTTAAAGGGGGAAAGATAGGAGAGGAACAGAAGGAGATATTGACAGTAAGAAAAAAAAAAAGACTTATTTTTTGTAGACGTAAGTCCCCCGTTCAATTTGTATGTAGTATTGATAATGTAGTCTGGGAATGTTTTTGTTTCCATAAATGTATCAATATCATGCCTTCAGACAATTATATTTTTTTTTTTTCTCTGTATATATAATTTGTGTTTTAAATAAAAATAAAAAAAAAAAAAAAAAAAAAATTTTATCCCCCAAATTAAAATTGCTATAGTTTTTTTACTAGGGGGGGGGGAAAAGGCAGATGCAGCCCTGCCAGTAGACTCCTCCTTACAACACGAAAAGGTGGTATCAAACACCACAAGGATGGTATCAAACACAAGGAATCAAACACAAGGATGGCATCAAACACCACAAGGATGGTATCAAACACCACAAGGATGGTATCAAACAACACAAGGATGGCATCAAACAACACAAGGATGGCATCCCCGGATGGCACCAAACAACACAAGGATGGCACCAAACAACACAAGGATAATAAGCACCCCAAAGGTGGCATCAAACAACACAAGGGGGGCATCAAACAACACAAGGATGGCATCAAACAAAAAAAAAGGTTTTATCAAACAACACAAGGGGGGCATCAAACAACACAAGGATGGCATCAAACAACACAAGGGGGGCATCAAACAACAAAAGGATGGCATCAAACAACAAAAAGGTGGCATCAAAAACCAAGGGGGGTATCAAACAACACAAGGATGGCATCAAACAACACAAGGATGGCATCCCCAAAAGCACAAGGATGGACTGAGGAGCTTGTTACGAGCACGGGCATTGACCTAAACAAAGAATGAACAGCTGCAGAAAGCTGACCCAGCAACAAAGACGCCATAAATAACATGGTCGAGCTGTCAGTAGTAGTTCAGTAATAGTATTTTGTGTCTTACCAACCGTTAGTGGAGTCACTACCAGTGAGTCACAAGCCTTCCACGTAATCACTGACATTTACTAGTCTTTCTGCTGACCTAGCATGTCATAGGTCACCCCTTTGAATGCCGTGAGCGTCTCTCGCTCACTAGCCTCAGTTCAAGACAGGATACAGAGAGTAAACAGGTCAGACAGAAGGCTCTGAGTGTTCTCCCATTTTTATCACTAATATATAAGTTACCAACCAAGCTACGTTTGTGTTTATTACCAAACCATCATCAAGAACCCCATGACACCCCACCAGGGATACCTGAAGGTACTCCTCCAGGGATATATAATGAATGCAAGATGAGCAAGAAAAGACAACGTATTAGATGAAAAGTTTAGGTCCTCTGCTTGTGTGTGTGTGTGTGTGTGGGGGGAGAGAGAGAGAGAGAGAGAGAGAGAGAGAGAGAGAGAGAGAGGAGAGAGAGAGAGGGATGGAAGACAGCTCCTCCATGCTAAGGAATGTCACCACCAAGCTCTGACACAGTGCAAACCTCCCTCCTTCCCTCCAGCACCTCTTCTCTCCCTCCCTCCAACTCCATCCCTTCCTCCAACACTCCTAACACTCTCCATCACTCCCACTATAACTCCAACTTTTAGCCATCTTCCAGTGCTTTATCGAGCGTGAGCACTTCCTCTAACCTCACAACCACAACCTCACAGCCACAACCTCACAGCCACAACCTCACAGCCACAACCTCACAGCCACAACCTCACAGCCACAACCTCACAGCCACAACCTCACAACCACAACCTCACAACCACAACCGCAATCTCACAATCACCTCACAACCATAACCTTACAACAGCACTACAACCACGACAACTACCTAACAACCACAGCACTATCAACACAGCACTACAACCACGACACTACACCCTCCTCACAACTACAACACCACTTCTCGTGTTAAACCTGTTATATAGTGAACCTCTTATATGATGAACCTCTCGTGGGGAACCTCGTTATAGTGAACCTCTCGAGGCGAAACCTTCTTTAATATGTCTTTGATGAGTTCCGAGAGTTTTCCTACCCCGAGCCCGGTCATTAGACAGACTCGTCTGGTGATTGATTGGTTAACTAGGCTGTTGCTGCTGGAGGCCCGCTGCCCCACATATCCATCAGAGCCTGGTTGATCTGGCACCTGGTGAAGATACTTGTCCACTTTCAGCAGTGTTTCTGATATCTTCTGGTAGATTGTTAAATAATCTTGGGCCACGGATGTTGATTTAGTGTTCCTTATTGTGCCCACCGCACCCTGTTTTTCACTCGGTTTATTCTGCACTTCTATATATTTCGCTCCAGTATGTTGTTATGGCAGTGTGTAGATTTGGGATCAGGCCCTCGAGTACTTTCCAGGTATATATTATGTCTCTCCTCCGCTCAAGCGAGTACATATTTAGGAGTTAAAGGCGTTTCCAGTAATTTAAAGTCTTTATTGACTATGTGGGCTGTAAATCTCTGTATTCCAGCTCTGATATTTCTCCTGCCCTGAACGGGACAGTCAACACTGGCGATTTCCCTTGTTATGAAAGTTCTCACCCATCATCTTCCTGGCTGTCGTGACATTGATCTTCGTGTTCTTTGAAGAAAGGTCAGTCGACATAATTACTCTCAAGTCTTTCACATGTTCCTTTCGTTCTATTTGAATATCTTTCCATACCTAAGCAGCTGGAACTTATCACTATTGAAGGTCATGTTCTCCACTGCCCACTGGAAAACACTGCTTATATCTTCCTGCAGTTTTTCAGTGTTTTTAACGAGTTGACTTTCTAAGACGGAATTTTTTATCTATGTCTACTATGAGATAAGAAACAGTAGCGGTGAGGATTTTGGATGCTCGTGACTGTTTCCCAGGATATATCTCATAGTGCTTTGTTAATATTGTTTCAATAAATTCAATGGTTGTTGAATTTAAATTCACTAAAAATCCTTTTTTGTACATTATTGCTGGAGTTCTTCACTCTTGAGTTGTTACTCGTTTGTACCTCTTAAGACGTTGTGATCAGAATATATTTTTTGTGACTATTATGTCTGATTATTCATTGTAATTTCATTTTTATTGGGATCAGTTATCTGTTAGTTCAAACAAACTTTTACAAATCCTCATTAATTCCTGGTATGTACCTGTTGAGCCAGGTACTTTCAGGAACTATTTCTGGTACAATGTTGTGATTAACCATCTTCCATTTTACATTTGTGAGGTTGAAATATCCAAGGAGGAGGATAATATTTGGTGTTGGGTTTTCAAACTTTTCAAGACAGCTACCTATCTTCCTTATCTGATCTGTGAATTCCTCAGTCCTCGCTGACGGTGGTTTATATACAAGGATAATTACCAGATTCCTATTTTCTCATTTAATACTTTAATATCATTCGAATTCAACAGTTTGTGCAACAAAAAGTATCCTTCACATAGAGTCTTACTCTTCCCTGTGACTTATTAACTCTGTCACACATTAGTTTGATCGCTATCTCACCGTCCTAAACATCCCTTGTGTGTGTTTCTGTCAATGCTCCAAACATGGCCTTCGCTTCTGTGAGGAGTCCACTAACATAACTATCATTTTTATTTGATTTCAGACCCTGAATGTTTGCAAAAAGGAAGCTGGATTTACTATTTGAGGTGTTCTGGTTTGGTATGTGTTCTGTTATTACCGCTGAAGATGTACTACTTGTATGGCCCCTGGTGTATATACTCCTGCTGTCTCCTGTATTGATTGTACATTTGTCTGTTGTACGTTCGACCCTGTTGAGTGTATGAGTGGCTTTGTTTGTCCCACTTTTGTGCACCTCTGTACCACCTGTGGTACTTCTCTATTTGTCCCTTTTTTGGGTCTGCTCGTTTCTCTTTTCCTCTAAAAAATGTTAATTTTTCCTACCTCTGCTTTTTGTGTGGCGCCGCGTTCCTTTAACATGGTAGTCTGGGCAGCTAAGGTCATAACATTCTCTGAGCTGCACTCAGGCTTTGCACATCCCTGGATGGAAGTACCTGAATTCTTTTTCAAAACGACACTTCCTCTTCCTTATCATATCTGAATATTTTCTTGTGCTGATAACAGCATTTTCTCCCATATATGCACATCCCTTTAGCAGACGTCCTGACTGACTATATTTACTGTGGTAGTCTCAGCCTCGCTTTCTCAGAAGTAATCTGGACTCTCTTGTTTACTTTACCCACAGTATATTTAACCAGGTTGTTCTGTTTCTTGTATTCCTTCTATTGTCGTCTCTTCCTCCTTTGTATTTTTGTACCTGTCTTGCATCCTTATTTCGTCTCCTCTTTCTGTCCTGATTGTCGGTCTCATCTATTACAGCTCTGGGCTTCCTAACTTTATCTTCCCGCTCTTTGAAGATTTCTGGCAAGTTCCTCATGAAATTCCTCATATTATCTAGGTTTTTGATTTTCAATCCTTCCCTCATATTTGTCCAGCTTTCCATCTCTCTGAGGCAAATCCAGAAACACCTTTCCCATTTAAGGTCATTGCTCGTGGCTGTACTTATCTTTGTACAAGAAATACGAAATTTTGTACCACGTATTTCACAATCAATTCCCCTTCTCCCTTCTAGCTATTCTGACTGTAGGATTCCTGCTTGTTTATATATTGGTCCGTGTGGGTTTAGGGCTGGGGAGGTGGGTGATCCTCAGGTGTCCCCACTACACCTCCGATATGTTAGAGATATTACAACGACCTGCGGAGTAGGTCGTTGTAACTTAACTCGTTTTATGTTTTATTGAACAAATTGAACTACCCAACAATCTTAACCAACAGATCTATAACTTACTGTAGGTTCTATGTTCTGCAATATGTAATTATATTCCTTTAGGGCACGGAGTGTGACAGAAAAAGTAAAAAAAAAAAAAAAAAGCTTACACTCTTGCCTCAACCCAACACATTGTTTACCATATTAGTGAGTCTTATAAACAAAATAGCTGGTACAACAGCCTCGAAAAAACATATTGACTTATCGTCTTCTCTGGCGAGCTCTGTTGAGCTGACTCGTCCTGAGCCTCTGGGAGCTTTAACTAGTAGTGTAGGTCTCGTTAGCCAGCTGTCTTCCTCCCACTAACGTTAACCACCCGCCAAAGCACATGACCAACCAACGCCCATGACACACTAACACTGACAACCTACGAGCGCTGACAACCCACCAACGCCGGCGACCCACCAACACTGGCGACCCACCAACACTGGCGACCCACCAACACTGGCGACCCACCAACGCTGGCGACCCACCAACGCTGGCGACCCACCAACACTGGCGACCCACCAACGCTGGCGACCCACCAACGCTGACGACCCACCAACGCTAACGACGCACCGTTCATTCTTCATGAATTCTTCCGAGTAATTCCTAGTGTCTGCATCACCCTCAGTCAACACCGTGGAAGGCTGGCGAGCAGCTGGTCATATACACCTGGACACTGGTGCCCACGCTACCCACTCAAGTAACTCATTATAAAGCAGAAAGCCCTGCACACGGTGCAAAATACCCACAACGAGCCAGTGAAGTAACTACACCGTAACGCACCGCCGAAAACCTGCACTTGGGAGAGGAATCTTAGGGTGAGGATTGGATCAATTCTGGACCATTGTCCAATCACAACTTCGGTCCAGGAGGACCAAAACGTCATGCCAAGGTCCCTCTTTTTAAGTGCTGGTTGTTGGTGAATGTTCCAACCACGGTATGGTGACTTTTAATTCTTTACACTGTAATTGATTAGTTTTCCAAACACCTTCAACTGCCGGGGAATTACCAACAACCCGAGAATTGTTTTCGAGAGGAAACTACATAAATTGATACAAACAGTTGATGATTTGATGTAAATAATTTAGAAAATAGACAAGTAGAAGAATGAGACACTTGAAGAATGAGACACTTGAAGAATGAGACACTTGAAGAATGAGACACTTGCCTAACCTATAGTCATGACCTACTTTGGTGGATTTTTCCACTGGTGACGCCGTCTCCTGCCACTTCAACTCGCCTATCTGTAGTACATAAGCCACTTCTCCGCAGCATATGCTCTGCTTTCCTCAAGACTCCAGGCAGAGGGACTGATTACCTCAAACTCCTCGTCTTCCACCATTCTTCTCTGCATTCTTCAGTTGATGATCAGCTGGAGTGTTGTGCCTATGTTTACCTTTGAATTACCTTTCATGGGTTTCGAGTTTTGTTACTCTCGCAGCCCGGTCTTGGGTTAGGCTTATCTAGTGCTTGTCTGGAACCAGTGTAGAAGCCTTCAAGAGGAAACTGGACAAATATCTTCACCAGGTGCCAGATCAACCAGGCTGTGATGGATATGTGGGGCAGCGGGCCTCCAGCAGCAACAGCCTGGTTGACCAGGCAGCACCAGACGAGCCTGGCCCATGGCCGGGCTCAGAGATAGATACTCTCGAAACTCTTCAAAGGTATAAGGTATAAGCCCTTGGCCCACTTATAATACGTTCTACCGAGTGAGCGAACATCATCAGCCTGACAAACCAGGCAGTCAGCTGGGACTATACTGATTATTGTTTACAACTGAACGAGGAAATGAGAAGGCCAGGAAGAAAGATAGGCAAGACCGGAAGAAAGGTAGACAAGACCGGAAGAAAGGTAGGCAAGACCGGAAGAAAGGTATGCAAGACCGGAAGAAAGGTAGGCAAGACCGGAAGAAAGGTAGGCAAGACCGGAAGAAAGGTAGACAAGACCGGAAGAAAGGTAGGCAAGACCGGAAGAAAGGTAGGCAAGACCGGAAGAAAGGTAGGCAAGACCGGAAGAAAGGTAGACAAGACCGGAAGAAAGGTAGGCAAGACCGGAAGAAAGGTAGGCAAGACCGGAAGAAAGATAGACAAGACCGGAAGAAAGGTAGGCAAGACCGGAAGAAAGGTATGCAAGACCGGAAGAAAGGTATGCAAGACCGGAAGAAAGGTAGGCAAGACCGGAAGAAAGGTAGACAAGACCGGAAGAAAGGTAGACAAGACCGGAAGAAAGGTAGGCAAGACCGGAAGAAAGGTAGACAAGACCGGAAGAAAGGTAGGCAAGACCGGAAGAAAGGTAGGCAAGACCGGAAGAAAGGTAGGCAAGACCGGAAGAAAGGTAGGCAAGACCGGATGAAAGGTAGACAAGACCGGAAGAAAGGTAGGCAAGACCGGAAGAAAGGTAGACAAGACCGGATGAAAGGTAGACAAGATCGGAAGACAGTAACGTCAACTCGCTGACAGTTATCTCAGGCCACTGACAGCTACAGTAGCCAGTGTCTGGGAGGTACAGTTACAGTAGCCAGTGTCTGGCTGGTACACTTATATCATAGCATGCTTCACTTGGAAGCTGCAACATAATGCGGCAACAACTCCGAGAAAGCCGTCTTGCAGGACACTTACCTACCACCGTGGCCAGATCCTGCCCACGGTGGCACACCCATGGTGGCCCACACCCCACGGTGGCCCACACCCCACGGGATAGTAGTCCCTCTTAAGCACTCACCTGTGAAGAGAGATTACAATGTTAGAAATAAAAATAATGCATAAATGCAATAATATAAACAAGTCATCAACTTGACATCAAGTTCAAAATCAATAATATTGAATTAAATTGCAACAAATGTTCTTTATAATATAATATAATATCTTTATTTACTACAAATACATGTACAAGGTATACAGTCCTAGCTGACATCAATGACATACTACTATATAGAAAGCCCTTGTTATGCTGAGCATTTCCAAATTAGGTCAGTTTTGTCCCAGGATGCGACCCACACCAGTCGACTAACACCCAGGTACCCATTTTACTGATGGGTGAACATAGACAACCGGTGTAAGGAAACACGTCCGATGTTTCCACCCTTTCGCCGGGAATCGAACCCGGACCCTCACCGTGTGAAGCGAGAGATTTTACCACCAGGCCACGAGGCACCGTGTATAATAATGTTCTCAGCATTATTAAGATTCATTGAGAGTCAGTAAGTCAGTGTCTACGTGCAGTGTGGGTGAGTTAGTGAGTTTTAAGATTCATCTCTTGGGCCCGCCTGACTTCTTGTTAACTTGGTAGGTCATTCCTCGTCCAGCAACCATACTGGGCGGTCGTTGGTGCTCTGCCTCCTGGTGGTGCCGAGACGAAACTTTATTTTCTTCAACATGGCGGCAGCTGCCAGACGTCGCGTCAACACTGTCTGTATTGAAATTGTAAAGGGCGTGTTGCACCCGTCCACTGCCGGTACAATCCTACCTATGGTGTTGAAGGATACATACAAGATTGACATAGGTGACCTATATGGTGTAGCCTTAAATGGACTAACCAGGGTATTCGTGAAACTGTCGTCAACACAGCAGTATGAAAGGTTGGTAGACAAGTATCAAGACCAAGTATATGCAGTTAACTCAAGTATGGAGGTGCGGTTGAGAGATGTCTCCCGGTCCTATACGTGGATAAGGGTGAGAAACGTACCATTCGAGGCGGATCCAGTGGATTTAATGGAAGTCTTCAAGGAATATGGGATTGTACATGCTGCAAATGTGGGAAAGTGGCATGAGGGACCCTTTGAAGGACTCATGGAGGTCTTATTCCTTGAAGATGTCCATCAGGCGACCTATACCATCATACGTAGTAATGCCCGAGTTCAGGACACAGGTGTACGTAACGTACGTGGGTCAACAGCGGACGTGCCGTACATGTGGGGCATATGAACATGTAGCAGCAAATTGTCCAAAGAGAGGGCAGCAACGATTTGAGGAGGGGCTCAATCGACCAAGCAGGACAGAAGGACAGGAAACGACTACGATGGGGCAGGAGTCAACTACCCGGTCATGGAGTGAGATAGTGGAGGGCAGCGCAGGGACATGTCAAACACTCCCAACGATAGCTACAGAGGGCAAGAGAAACAGCAGAAGAGGAGGAGGGTACAGGGAAGCCAGCCCTAATATGTCTTTGGAAGGGGTATTGGAGAGCCTCATAGCCGAGACCTTGCCTGAGTTAAGTACGGCTGCAGGAGAAGTCTTGGGGAAGACAATGAACTAGGGATTGAAATGGAAGAGGATGGAACGAGGAAACAAGGTTTAGTATGTGAGACGGTGTGTGTGGAAGTGCATGAGCAAAGAAAGTGGTCAAGGTATGGAAGTGTCGGGTGAATCCCGAAGAGATCAGTAGCATCATCAGATGGAGAGGATGTATTAACACCTGCGCAGAGATCATGCAAAAGCCCTTGGTGGATGCGTCAAAAGAGGGAAAGGGAGGGATAAAATTTAAGGAAGGTGCCAAGGGTGGGAAATGTGTAAACAGAGCAGGAGGCACAGGGAAAACTGAAGTGACGCATGCATCAAGGTCGAAAGGTAAACCTTCATTGTTGTTTTCAAGTGTATAACTATTAATGTAAATGGTATGAGGGCAGAGGTTAAAAGGAAGTGGGTAGAGGTGACATTGAGACGTTATGGTGTGCAAGTGGGTTTTTGCAGGAACATAATTATAGATAGGAAGAGACTTCCGTTTGGAAGGATATGATGTATATGCTGGGTCTTCAGGGAGATTAAAGGGTGGAGTTGCGGTAGTGATAAAGGTGTCAAGCCCTTTTCATTTGATTGCATGGGAGGAGTGTGGGGGCGGTATAGGAAGGTGGATGGGGAATGGGGTGGTGTCAGAGTTATGCTTTGTAGGGGTTTATAGCGTGGAGTTTTCCAGGAAGGTCAAGGACGAATTTGTGAATGAATATTTGGTATATGTCTTAGGAGGGTTGCCAGGAGTAGCGATCGTGGGAGGGATTGGAACTGCGTTATCAGAAATAGAGATGTGGAACCTAGGGGAGCGGGCTGTGTGTTAGGGGTCTTAAGAGATGTATTAAATAGTGTGGGATTGAAGGACGTGGTAGGTGGAGGGGGAGAGAGTGGAGCACACATACCTTCGTAAGGATTATGCAGCCAGATTGGATAGGATATGGGTCAGATCAGGTAGTGGCTTGAAGGTGTGCAAACGATAGATGTAGGGTTTTCAGATCATAGGGGTGTTCTAGTAGAAGAAGGTGAAGAGCAGTTAGGTGGTATAGGGGTTACTGGAAATTAATGGAAATTGTTGAGTGGGGAGGACAAACGGCAAGTTTTGTACAATGGTGAAAGGGTTATGGGTGCAAGGTAAGAAGCAGATTGAGTCGGGAGAGAGTATCATAGTGTGGTGAAAAAGTGGCAAAAGTGGGTATAAAAGGTTTTTACAAGACTGGGGAGAGAGGAGGCGGGTTGGACATTTGGGTTACAAAAGTACATAGAGGGGCTCTTGGCCAGATGTCACGAGGGGAATGGACCTAATGCAGTCAGGAGATAAGGGGATTGAAAGAAAGGCTGAGAGAGATACAGAATGAAAGATTTGATGTTTGTCGTTTGAGGGCGGGGATGGATGATATTTTATGGGGAGACAGGCCTTGAAGTATGTTTTGAGCAAATGTAGGAAAAGAAGGGATGGTATGACAGTAAATAGCATAGAAGTGATGAGTCGTTTGAGGAATTATTGCAGGGCAAAGATTAGACGACTGAGGCGATGGGTGTATACGTGGATAAATGGTTTGAGAGGTATTGGAGAAGTGATGGGGAAAGGCATAACAGAGAGAAGAACAATTTTGGAGGGAATAACTGCAAAGGTGGGAGAGAGGAACAGTAAATATGGAAGGTCCAATTAGTGAGGAAGAGATATTGGAGGGGTGGATGGGTTAAGTAAGGGAAAGGCTCCAGGGATAGACGGCATAGTTAATGACTTCTATAGGATATATTGGAATGTATTAAGGGAATGTTTGGTATGGCTCTTTAACACAATGAAGGAGGAGATGCTTAGGAACTGATCAATGCATGGGCGTGGTGGTGTTGGTTAAGAAAGGGGGAACAGGGTGACAATGAGCAATTACAGGCCTTTAGCAATGATGAATGCAGATTATAAGATTTTCGCGAAAGTATTGGAAATAGGTTGAAAAAGTGCTAGGAGGAGTGATTGAGGAAGGGCAGTGTGGGATACCGGGAAGAAGCATGATAAGTGGTCACGAAAGAATTAAAAGTATATAAAGAATAGCATAGAGGGGGTATTAGCATTAGATTGGAGACGGGCATATGACAGTGTGGAGAGAGAGGTGCTGTATGAAATTATCGACACCAGGGGTTTGGGGAGGAAGTGGTAGGATGGGTTGAAACAGTAGCTATAGGCATGTATAAGGGTGCAGATGAATGGCCGTGTGGGGAGAATGGTGAAAATGGAAAAGGGATTAAGGCAGGGATGCCCCTCTGTTGCAATGTCTATTTGCATGTTTGCAAGACCCATTCTACAGACTAGTAAAGGAGGGTGTGGGGGTGAGGGGAGGGAGGGGTGAGGAAGAAGTGAGGAGCAGGGATAGTGGGATACGTGGACGATACTACAGTACTTGTAGGCAACGTAGAGGGACTGGTCAATGTAGGACGTTAATAGGGTTTTTGTAGAGCAACGGGAATGAGGGTAAATGGGGCCAAATCACGATTATTGGAGGTAGGTAGATGGGTGGGGGAAGGTTGGGCGAGGGCATGGGTGGATAGTAGTGGAAAACATTAAGATATGTGGAATAAATATGAGTAATGAAGTGGGACGCGTGCTGAAAATTCAGGTAGGATAGTGAAAATCGCAATGGATAGAATGAGGGGATGGAGACCAGGGGATCTTACATTACAGCAGAGGGTGATAGCAGTAAATACATTGATATATAGTAAGATTTGGCATGTAGTCAGGATATACCCATTAATGCAAGAAGACATACACCGCTGGAGATTAAAGTGTTTCGATACATCTGGGCGTTTGAAAACCATGGATTAGGGGAAAGAGATTGTTAGAAATAGGGTTGAGATGGGGTTTGGGGCAATAGATAGAGCGTAGAGAATATGTATATAATGTTAAAAGATGTGTTATAAAGTGGGGTGGGGTAGAGGCAGGTCGGGGGGGTAAAGTGTCAGAAGAATTAGGTAGGTGGTGGGGAGGCAAGAGTTTGGGGCAGTGTTGGGATCTCTTGCGAAATATAATGGTGATAAAAAATGCTCATAAGTTAACTGCAAGTGATATGGAGAAACTTGGATGGGGTAAAAGTGTGGAAGAAGGTGGGAATACCCTATGTATGATTGGGGCAATATATGAAGGGATCAAGAGTTTGTTATTGAGATCCAGAGACCGGGAACTTATGTATAGATTCTTACATGGAGCGGTGGCATCGAAAGCAGCTTTATTTAGGATGGGCATAGTTAGGACGGGAGTTGTGACAGGTGTGGGATGCAGGAGACAGGGTATCATGCAATATATTTTTGTGAGGATTTAGGGCGGAGGGAATGGATGGGTAGGGTATTAAGAAAATTGGGAGGGGGTGGCATAACAGTATTAAGGGCAATAAGTTTGGATATAAATGGTAAGAGTCAACAGGTGCGAAGGGGATTAATGCACTTAATGGTTGACTATGTGTGCGTGTCATGGAGGTTGAAAACTACGGGGTAAGGGAGCGTATCAGGGCGCTTGCAGCAAGTATGATTGCAACAAGAAATAGGAATAGATGTGTGTATGGGGGAGATGGGAGGGGCTTTCTCGGAGCAATACAAAGAAATGAGTTTAAGGGACTTAGTGGAAAGCATAGGAAATAATGAATGAAGGGCTTGACACTAGGGGGAATTAAGGGAGAAAGTAGGGAGGGAGGGGTAGCTGGGTGGTGGTACAAACGGAATGGTTGGGTAGTAGGAAGGAAATAGGATTTTACTGGGGGGTAGTGTGGTATGTAAGTATGTACAGGGAATTAAGATAGTGAGGAATAAGGGGGAGGAAAGGATGCAGATGACAAAAGATAATTTTAATGCAAAGGGAGAGGATGATGACCAGCGGAGGTAAGGATAGTGTATGTGATGTTGGTAAATTCTAAAATAGACGGACAAAATAGACGACTTGAATTCATTAAAGAAAGGGGGGAAAAATGAAGGTTTACTTCATGCAAAGCAGAATAGGTGTGGTGGAGATATTATATAACGTATGTGCTATGTCCAGATGTTGTTAAGTGAAAATAGTGTGGAAGAAGGCTGAAGTTAACGCATTGTTAAGTTTGCAAAATCGGTTCAAACATGTTAATGTAATAATGGTGTTTCAAGATATGAGTGGATGAATTACTGTTACAATATACAGATATACAGAATAATAACTGCTGAAGCTTGAGGTCAAGGTACGAGTGGAAGTGTATGTAGGTATGAAGATGATTGGTGTTACTTTCACAGATGATGTCAAGTCATATCATATAAGAATTACTTTATGATGAACAATGGATTAACATATATGTCGAGTGTCATAAAATTGTGGTTGAAATATATACAGTTTTATGTATAAATATAAAGCATACAAAATGTAGTGGAGAAAGTGGACACCTTGTGGTATGTACATCAGGGAATGACTTTGGCAGGACGAGTGCTGATAAATTATAAGGGTACTGCAGAAGACATAAATGTATGTTATAAGGGAATATATTTATGTTGTTGAAGTATTGAAGATGAAAGGAAGAATTTTGGTGTATAAAATGTAGTCTTATTAGTTTGGGGCAAAATCACATTTAAAGTTGTTGTAAGTGATTAATGCATAGCATAATGCAGAGGAGGGAACAGAGTAAACTCAGAGAGGAGTGTAGAGTAATAACACCTAGGGATGACATATTTACATATTTACACCTTGGGTGTATATACTTTGTTGTGAAAATATTAATGTATGTCAAAGGGTCAATAGCATAGAGAGGAACAGAAGGAGATATTGTACAGTAAGAAAATATAAAGACTTATGTGTTTTTAGACGTCAGTCCTACAGTTCAATTTTATGTAGTATTGTTGTAGTCTGGGAATGTTGTTGTTTATAAATGATAATATTTTATGCCCACAGACAATATTTTTTTTTGTTTGTTTGTAAAATATATATATGTGTTTTAAATAAAATATAAAAAAAAAAAAACTTGGTGTAATCTATTTATCTATCATCCTTAAGCTGTGCACTTTTGAGCCCCCGACCTTGATCTCCAGTACGCTCCATTTCTTTTTTTTAAATTTGTCAAAGCTTTGCTTACCTGTACTCCCTATTTGTCTACCTATTTGTGGTTGCAGGGCGGCCCTCGACCCTGCCTCCTTCTAATTGCTACTAGGTTCCTCTCCCTTCTCCATGAGCTTTTCAAACCCCCGTCTTAAAAGATGGTTCCCGCCTACACTTCGTCCCCTTTCTACCTATTCCCCCAAAAATTCCTCCAATTTTATATGTCTTATCATTCTTCCCTAACCTCCTGTCCCCGATTTTCCTTAACCTTTGTTTGTAGGACTCCCCTTAGCTGTGTGTGTGTGTGTGTTTGTGATCCTGGTTCCTGCCAAAGCCTTGTCCTTGCTAGGGCACTCTGTTGTTTGTCCAGAGATTCATGTATTATGGGTTCCTTTTTAATTTTAGGAATGTTTTCCGGGGTCCCAAAGTCCCCGTGGCCCGACCCAGACCAGGCTTCCTGGTGAATCAAGGTACTCCTGGGCCTCACGAAGTTCAACATACGATACACAACCTGGTTGATCAGGAACTAATTCAAAGGAACTTTCCCCGGTTCCCCTTGTAGGCAACCCTCTATTTATTGTTAATTTTTATAAAAGGGTGCTAAAAGTCGGGGACCACTGGGCCTATCGAGTTCTCTCTATTATAAAAATTTCCAATTCTTTTCCCCCTGTCCCTTTTTTTTGCTTGTGTTTCAGTTTATCTTTTTTGTCTGTCTCTTAGTTCTGGAACCAGACCGAAATGGTCAAATTTGTTTTCTTCATTTTCAAGCCTGCTTTATTTGGAGTTGGCCCACACTTGTCCCGCATACTGAGGACTGCTCCAGCATGTGTGTTAACGGACCTTGAAATCCTTTCTTGGGATTTTAAAACCTTTATCATTTTTCAAAAATTTAACGCCGCCGCCGCCGCCATCGCCGCCATTATAGCTTTTTTGGTTCCCCCAGAGCAAGGGGCAAATTTTTATTCCCTTTTTGGGCCCGCCCCTTTCCCCCCCCCCCACCTGATACTCACCCCCTTACATCCCACCCCATACATCCTCAACATCCAGCAACAACTTTTGATTATTCCTACCCCAGACCGTTGTGTGGTTTTTGCAAGACACCGCCCCCCCGCCCCTACCAAACCCCCCCCCCCTCAACCCCCCAAACTGCCGCCCTCAAACCCCCCCAAACTTTCGCCCCCCTCAGCCCCCCCCCAAACACGCCGCCCCCCCGCCCCCCCAAAAACTAGCCGCCCCCCCGCCCCCAACAAACTACCCCCCCTCAGCCCCCAACAAAACCCCGCCCCCCCGCCCCCAAAAAAAATTTGCCCCTCAGCCATTAACAAAGTCCCCCCGGGCCCTTGGGGCCCCCAAAAAATCCCCGGGCCCCTTGGCCCCCCAAAAAACTCCCCGGCCCTCCCCCAACAACAAACTCCCGGCCCCAGCCAACAACAAACTCCCCCCCGGGCCCTCAGCCCCTAACAAACCCCCGGCCCTCAGCCAACAACAAACTCCCCAGGCCCTCAGCCAACAAAAACTCCCCCCGGCCCCCCCGCCCCCAACAAACCCCCAGGCCCCCCGCCAACAACAAACTCCCCA
>WNWK01028105.1:0-25693 GCA_009830355.1 Cherax destructor | reverse complement strand
TTTATCTGTCTATATCTTTGTCTGTCTATATCTTAGTCTGTCTATATCTTTGTCTGTCTATATCTTTGTCTGTCTATATATCTATGTATATCTATATGTCCTATATCTCTATCTCTCTCTCACATGTACACATAAGTACAGTTATTATACATAGTGTATATTACCTAGGATAACCCAAAAATTCCAGGCAAAGTACTATACAATGCTTGTAGATATAATACATAATAAGCATGGAAACCCCGGGCAAGTAATACGCATCGTCACTTCTGCATCGTGTATAATACCTTTTGGCTTACGAGACACACTCTGAGACTGAGACAAGCAGACGGTAAGACATACACAGGTAGACAGATAAGCAGAGTTAGACAGACATAAGCAGAGCAAGACAAACAGACAGATAGATAGACAGACAGACAGACAGATACAGACAGATAGACAGACAGATAGACAGACAGACAGATATTGAAAAAGGGAGGGTTCCCTCCAGCATAGACAGACAGACAGATATTGAAAAAGGGAGGGTTCCCTCCAGCACTGCTGACATTTATCAAATGTCACTGGGCTGTCAAGAGTTATCTGACACTTGTCAACATACCATTCTTCAAGGAGTTTCATATACTCCAGGCACACAGGCAGACAGAAAGACAGATAAGCAGAGCTAGACAGATAGACAGACAGATACAGACAGATACAGACAGATAGATAGACAGACAGACAGACAGACAGACAGACAGACAGACAGACAGACAGACAGACGGACAGACAGATAGATAGATAGATAGATAGACACAGACAGACAGATAGACAGAGTGAAAAAGTAAGGGTTCCCTGCACACATTCATTCATCAATGTCACTGACTTATCAGCAGTTATCTGGCAATTGTCATAACACCATTCTTCAAGGAGTTTCATATATACTCCAGGATGTCTAAAGCATTGCTGGGACCTATAAATACTTTGTATATATTTATAGACAATAGTAAATGACCAAGGCAGGTGAAACTGTTCACCTGTTGGTGTGATTGTGACTATTTGAGTACTGTTTCAGTACATAATATTAGTGTTAGAACAAAGATTGGCTATGAAATCACAAGAACTATTGTAAATTGTAATTATCAGAACATAAAAATCATATAAATTAAGATAAAAACTAGAAAAAAAGTGTATCGGCATTACTTCTGCAAGCGGCAGGACTTGATGTTGCCATCAGGTGAGCATCCAGTACCAAATTGGCGGGCTTATATCTCGGTAAGTACTGGCCCAAATTTTTTTTTTTTAGCCTATCCTGTTTATAAAAATGTGCTCTTCATTTTAAAAAAAAATAATTTTTTTTTTTTTTCAAAATATTCGGTCAGCTACGCGAGTGAACGTATATCTACGTGTGGACAGTTTAAGGGTTAACCCAGTTCTGACACCCGTCTGTTAACAGTTCTTACAGACACCTCTGAGAGAAGATGTGGGTTCTTTTCTTTCAATTCTCTAGCAGTTATCTTAGGTGTACTCTTTAACTGCCTCTTTAACACAGTTAAGGTGCAAACAGATGTCTTCTTCGAAGGTCCAGGCCGAGGTTTGGCAGACGGTAACTCGACACCACCACCAGCCTTGAAACGCTGCACCCAGTTCCTTACTGAATGCTCACACGCACCAACATTCTCTACTATTTCTTTCGTCTGGTGCCCAGCTTTGTGAAGCCCTATGATTTGAGCTATAGTTTCAGGTGTTAAAGACTTCCTTTTACCCATAATCAAACATGTATAGCCCCAAAACCAAAGGGAACACCGGACAAAAGATGGGGTGGATGAGAGACTTCCTCTCACCACGGCAGCCATGTGAGCACTGAGGAGTCACTGTGGAGGCAGACCGTGACGTCTTGCTAATGGCTGCTACCCGGCATAATGCACTGACGAAAAAAGACTTCCCTGTATGGTAGGCCTTTGATTTATGTCATGGCATTATGCCGGGGCACTCACCCGGCATAATGCCGTGACTAGCACTGTATGTGTACCTGTGAGACAGAGAAATAGACATTGACAGAGATAGATACAGATAGACAGAGATAAAGACAGCCAAAGTCAAATCAGCCACCCAGCTTGCCGAACACTTATTACACATTCCAGAATTGTTTCTCTTTACTTAGGGCATAGGTTATAGGACATTCTGGCAGGATGACACTACTAGTGGCATCAAAATTGAAAGGATGTTGCACAAATGTTGCACATGGGTTATTATTGAGGATTTTGATATTTCCTCGATCACTTGTGGCAACATCCATCTCAAAGCCACTAAACTCAGGGTCAGCATCACTTTCCTCTTAAAAGGGGAGTGTTAATATGACATGGTATCAGTGAATCCCTGGTGTTTGCCATGCTTTGCTCTAGCTGGCGCTCAATTGATCTGGTGCTCCCATGAGGTACTAGGTGGTCCCAGATATTTTTAATACTGCGCACACCGAGTGTTAAGACCCATTCTATACTGACCAGGCATCTCAGGCCAATCGTGCTAAACTTGGAGGCAGGAAAAATAAAACAAAACATTGATCTACGTTTGGAGCACTAGCAGTAACAACGTAGATCTATGTTTGGACAGTTAAGGGGTTAATAACTTTCACTTCTCTCTTACCCACGGATGACATTCTCCTTTTACTCCATCTACCTCTTACTTCTATTGTAGCTGCCAACAAATAATAATTTGATATATCTGTCACCCCTCTAAACATGTTCACATCCCCAGGTCTCCCCATCAGCCTTTTAGCCACAAATACATAGTCTGACAAACTATTGTCATTTTAACCTAAATCGTATCTCATTTACTTGTTTATAATCTTTATCTTAAAGTACATATTATCTATTACCAAACCTCTTTCTATACATATTTCAATTAGAGGGGCTCCCCTCCCCTTCATTATCACTTACTCCTGGCACTCCAAACTTACCTACTTTGCCCTCTACAACAGTTTCTTGTACTTGAGCATTTAGGTTCCCCACAACAATTATTTTCTCATTCTGTTCAAAACTCCCTAAACACTCATTTGACATCTCCCAAAAATCTCTCTTCTCTCTCCTCTCTCTCTCTCTTCTCTCTCCTCTCTCCTCTCTCTCTCTCCTCTCTCTCTCCTCTCTCTCTCCTCTCTCTTTCCTCTCTCTCTCTCTCTCTTTCTCTCTCTCCTCTCTCTTTCCTCTCTCTTTCCTCTCTCTTTCCTCTCTCTTTCCTCTCTCTCTCTCTCTCCTCTCTCTCTCTCCTCTCTCTCTCTCTCTTTCTCCTCTCCCTCTCCTCTCTTTCTCCTCTCTCTCCACATATATCTTCCCCACTTCTCACATCCATACTTATTCTAATTCACATAATTCTTAATTTTATACACCTATAGCTGATCATTTAGCATCACTGTTACACCTTCTTTCCCACTAGTTTTCTCAGATATACTCAATTTCACCCCATTTACTTCTCCCTAATTATCCTCCCCAACCCTCCCAGCTTTGTTCCACTTGTCTTAGAGCTGGAACATCCAGCTTTTGTTTATTCATGTTACAATCGATTCTTTCTTCACATCTGTACCACACCCACTCACATTCAAACATTACAACTTTAAAATTGTCTTTTTTTCAATTTAGCAGTTTATACAAGAGAAGGGGTATTAGCCTCTTGTTCCCAGCATTTTAGCCAGGAAATACTACTCTAAGAACAAGAACTATTGAGAAATTAGAAGGAAACTGAGATGAGTGTGTATACATATACATGCACAACTGCATGTGTAGTATGAACTAAATGTGGGTAGGGGCAGCAAGATGTACCAGTATCTTACGTTTTTATGAGAAAGAAAGGAAAGTCACCAGCAATCCTACCACTGCATAAAATAATTACAGGTTTCCATTTTACACTCATTTGGCAGGGTGATGGGTCTTCCTTGGGTGGTTACTGTCTACTAAATAATAATAAGAATTTTTTAATACAGTGGTACCCAGAGTTCCGTACTTTATTCGTTCCAGAAGGCTGTTCGAGTGCTGTTACCGAACGAATTTGTTCCCATAAGGAATAATGTAAATTAGATTAGTCTGTTTCAGACCCCCAAAAATACACTTACAAAAGCACTTACAATAATACACTTACATGATTGTTTGAGTTGGGAGTACGAAACTCGGGATACCACTGTACACTCATTTAAGCAAAACATAAGCATAAATACCCATTTACTAATAAAATAATTACAGCACTAGCTATAATCTACTATTAGAAAGATATAATTTTAGATTCCACTTCAGTTAAGTATCCCATTGATATACTACAGTGGACCCCCGAGTAACGAGCACCCCGGAAATCGTACAATTATGTAAGTGTATAATATTGTAAGTGCTTTTGTAAGTGTATTTTTGGGGGTCTAAAATGGACTAACCTACTTGACATTATTTCTTCAGGAGTAAATTCGTTCGGTAATGGCACTTGAGCAGGCTTCTGGAATGAATTTTGCTCATTACTCGGGGGTCCACTGTATCCTTTTTTGTTGTTTGATCCCAGCCAGCTGATCATATCACTCTGTGTTAGGTAGATACAACTTAGAAAAGTGGTATGTGTATTGATGTGTGTTTGTTCTGCAAATGCAGCTTTACGTCAACACCCCTGGCAACCCTTCCATCCAAATTGCCACCCCTAAGCCCTCCTATATAGAAATTCCGGAGTCGCCTGTGAGCAGTAGTAGACGTGGTCTCTACAGCTCAGTTGCTAAATCTCTGTGGCCCCCTTGAAAATTTTTGAATCCATCCTACATACACTAGCAGGCCCATCCCATGTGGCCATGTCCATTACTGCTGCTTCACTCTACTTCCACCTCTACAAATTGATTGCTAAATCTCTAGTCCACCTTGAATTTCTCAGTATATTATATTATGCAAAGAATTTTGAGTGTAGAAGTTAAAAGCCAGTGTTGGGTCACCTAAGGTAACTTCCACATATTGCCACTAAAGTATAATTCAGAGGGTTGAATAAAAGTGTTCATGTGGTTTGGACATTCATAAAGAATAGAGCAAAATAGGATGACACAGAGTGTGTATGAAACTGAGGTGGAAGGAAGGAGGGGGTGAGGGTCTTGGAGGGAGAGGGTATAAGAGGTTTTGAGTGCTAGGGCTTGAGCATCTAGCAGTCATATGTGAGCATGTATTGAAATGGCTTTTGAAGTTTGAGCAAGATAATATGTAAATGCATTCAGGAGAAATCAGTTAGCCAGACTTGAGTCCTTGGGGTGTGAAGTGCAGTGTCTGCACTCTGGGGGAGATGGTGGGGATGTTGCAGTTAGGAAGATCATTTAAATTTTTATATCTGTGTACTTCTGTCAAGACAGCTACTGATTGAGTGATGGTGAAGGTGTTTTTGTTTTTGGGTCTTACTACTGATGTGTTAAAATAAGAAGAGAGAGAGAGAGAGAGAAAAATGTATCAAGACTAAGAAGTGGTTGTGTAACCCGAGACAAAAACTACTTATGAAAGAAACTGTGTGCTGTGCTTGCTAAAGTTTTGAAAAGCATCATATTTTGGATCACTCAGGAATGTATGGCATATACTAAATAAGAAGTGGATCATCCATCAATTTTTTTAAAATATGTTAGAGGAATGAAGCCAGTCATGTTATTGTCACTGTTTTAAGAAACTACTTCCAGGCATGATCAAGGTCATTCATTGATTTTTTTAAATTAAACAACTTGGTATATACAAATTTAATATAACATGTACAGTGGACCCCCGAGTTTCGTAAACCCCGGAAATCGTGCTTTTATGTAAGTACGTATAATATTGTAAGTGCTTTTGTAAGTGTATTTTTGGGGGTCTGAAATAGACTAACCTACGTGACATTATTTCTTAAGGACGTAAATTCGTTCGGTAATGGCACTTTAGCAGGCTTCTGGAATGAAGTTTTTACGAAACTCGTTGGTCCACTGTACTCACTTTTATTTTTATTTCTCATTACATCACAAATGTTATTTATTGTGTTTTGTATCACTTATGGAAATACATATCTATTTTTTTTTTAAACTTAGCAGGTTTGCAAAAAATTAAATATGGCACCTTATTAATATATTTAAATATACAAAACATGCAATGTAAACATTTTGTCTACACAGATATTCCAGATGGAGGCTCATCTCACTTTGCAGAAACAGTGATGGAGCTGAAAAAGCAGTAAGTAATGAGGAACATTATTGGCTTATGCGTTGCATCAGCCTCTTCAGAATGTTCATTTCTCAGTACAGTGGACCCCCGAGTATCGTAATTAATCCGTTCCAGGAGCTAGTACTTAACACGAAGTTTACGAAATTCGAACCATTATTTCCCATAAGAAATAATGTAAATACAATAAATCCGTTCCACAAAAAAATATTCACATACTAAATTAAAAACAATATACAGTGGTACCCCGGTTTACGATATTTTTTCATTCCAGAATGCTGTTCAAGTGCCATTACCAAACGAATTTATCTCCTTAAGAAAAGTTGTAAAATAGACTAGTCCTTTTAGACCCCCAAAATTACACTTACAAAAGCATTTAAAAAAATAAACTTACATAAAAGGGTGAGTTTGGGGACCATCGTAAACCGGGGTACCACTGTATATATATTTCTCAGCTGTCGTATCTGAGCTCCTCTGCAAAGACAGTGATTATGTATGAGTGTGGTGAAAGTGTTGAATGATGATGAAAGTTTTTTCTTTTTGGGGATTTTCTTTCTTTTTGGGTCACCCTGCCTCGGTGGGAGACGGCCGACTTGTTGAAAAAAAAAAAAAAAAATATATATATATACATTTACTTACCTTTATTGAAGAGTTGCAGGCATCTTGAAGGTAGAGTTGCTGAGAGGGGCAGGGAGTTAGTGGTTGGAAGTGGAATCCCCCTTCCAACCACCAGACCCCTGCCTGGTGAAGTAACTGTCCAGAGTCCTCTGTTTCTGGCGACCCTTCAACACTTTCCTGAAGTGCGACATGGCTCTGTCACTGAAGTGGCTGCACAGAAGGCTCATTTCAGCTTGCTCAGGGTGGTGTCTTTCAACAAATGTCTGCAACTCATTCCACTTTGTACACATCTCCTTAAGCACTGAAGAGGGCACCTCCTTCTGTCTCTCACCCTCCTCCTTTGAAGCAATAACCTCAGCTGTGGTCTGTTGCTGTTCCAGATGAAGCTCTTGCAGCTCTTCAGTTGTTAGCTCTACCCTGTGGGCCTCCACCAACTCTTCCACATCCTCACCACTCACCTCCAACCCCAGGTTGTTCCCCAATGCCACAATAGAGTCCACAACAGGCACAGGGTCGTCAGGGTCAAGGTCAGGGTCAGCCTCAAATCCTTCAAAATCCCTCTGTTGGACACAACCTGGCCACAATGGTCTCCAAGCAGAGTTCAAAGTCCTGGAAGTCACTCCCTCCCAAGCCTTACCTATAAGGCGTATGCATTGCACAATGTTGAAGTGATCTTTCCAGAACTCTCTTAGGGTCAACTCAGTGTCCGAGGTCACTTCAAAGCACTTTTCAAACAGTGCTTTGGTGTACAGTTTCTTGAAGTTGGAAATGACCTGCTGGTCCATGGGCTGGAGGAGAGGAGTGGTGTTAGGAGGCAAGAACTTCACTCTGATGAAATTAAACTTGTCAGACAAACACTCTTGCAAGTTGTGAGGGTGAGCAGGAGCATTGTCCAGTATCAGGAGGCACTTGAGTGGCAATTTCTTTTCCAAGAGGTATTTCTTCACAGTAGGGCCAAACACTCCAGTTACCCATTCCTTGAAAATCTCCGTAGTGACCCATGCCTTGGTGTTAGCCTTCCAATGCACACACAAATTATTCTTGTCAACACTGTGATTCTTGAAGGGTCTGGGATTTTCATAGTGATACACCAGTAAAGGCTTCACTTTAAAATCCCCACTAGCATTAGAACAAAACATGAGGTTAGCCTGTCTTTCATAGGCTTGTGTCCTGGCTGTGCCTTTTCCTCCTGAGTAATGTAGGTCCTGTTAGGCATTTTCTTCCAAAACAGGCCTGTTTCATCACAGTTAAACACTTGTTGGGGGAGGAATTGTTCAGCCTCTACGAACCCCTGGAATTCATGCACAAATTTTTCAGCTGCACATTTGTCTGAGCTGGCTGCCTCACCATGCCTCACAACACTGTGTATGCCACTACGTTTCTTAAACCTGTCAAACCAGCCTTTGCTGGCTTTAAAATCACTTGCCTCACCACTGGTTGCAGGCATTGTCTTGACAAGATCTGCGTGCAACTTCCTTGCCTTTCACAAATTATCGCCATGGAAACACTATCACCCGCTCTCTGTTTTTCATGGATCCACACCAACAACAACTTCTCAACCTCATCCACTGTTTTCGATCTATTTTTCGTTAACATATCAACCCCTTTTGCAACATTAGCTTCCTTGATCTCATTTCTCTTTGCCAGGATAGAGCCGATAGTAGAAGGGGTTTTGTTGTACATCCTGGCAAGATCACTCAGACGTACGCCACTCTCATATTTTTCTATAATCTCTTTCTTCAGTTCGATGGTGTTCCTCACTTTCTTTACCACAGGGGTGCCACTAGGAAGCTTCTTTGGACCCATGGTGACTTATTTCACAGTGACAATCACTAAAGCACCAAAAAAAACACCAAATGTAGTGTGAATGTTTGAAAGAGCACGCTAGGTAATGTTCTCTCAATGGTAAACAACGCTTCACTGGCGGCGTCCTGCGTCCCGCGCAGGCGCGGAGCAGGCGGACAGGTCTAATACGTTACGAAACACGAGCGGTTTACGATTCTCGAAATCGTAAAAAGCTTACGAAACACGATGTTTACGAAGTAAGAACCTTACTAAACTCGGGGGTCCACTGTACCTGTCTTCACCAAGGCAGGGTGACCAAAAGAAGAAAACGCATTCACCGACCATCTCTCAATCACTGTCTTTCCAAAAGTGTGCTAACATCATAATTAGGTTATCCCTCTGACTACACAATCCCCACCCCTCCTTCAGAATTCAGGTACTATCCACCTCCAGGACTCAAGTCCATCTAACCAGTTTTCCTGAATCCCTTCATAAAAGTTACTTTGCTCACACTCCATTAAAATCTTGTCTCTTTTCACTTCTATCTACTGTAACATGCTCACACAAGCCTTCTGGATGCTCAAGCCCCTCCTGGGATGAGACCTTCTACCTTCCACCCTGGATTTATACCCCTCTTTGTCAACCTATCCCTGTCCATCCTCTCTGTAGTATGTATATCAGAACAACTTTAACAACCTCTCCTCAAACATGACATTGCCAATGCTTTTAGCCTTTTTTTCACTGCAACATTTAAAACCCATGCCTCACACTCATATACTGTAAAAAGTTTTGATACCACTATACAGTGGAACCCCGAGTAACGAGCACCCTGGAAATCGTACAATTATGTAAGTATAATATTGTAAGTGCTTTTGTAAGTGTATTTTTGGGGGTCTGACATGGACTAACCTACTTGACATTATTTCTTAAGGGAGTAAATTCGTTCGGTAATGGCACGTGAGCAGGTTTCTGGAATGAATTTTGCTCGTTACTCGGGGTTCCACTGTACTTATACATTCCCTCTTCTGCCTCTATAGATAAACTTCTTTCGTTCCACATTTTTCAACAGGACACCACCCATCTTTTCATCTATTCTATGGTTCACCTCTTCTTCTATAGACCCATCTGCTGATGTTGTCCACTCCCAAATATCTAAATACAGTGGACCCCCGAGTTTCGATCACCTCAAAACTCGAACAATTATGTAAGTGTATTATTGTAAGTGTATTTTTAGGGGTCTGAAATGGACTAACCTACTTTACATTATTCCTTATGGGAACAAATTCATTCAGTAATGGCACATGAACAGCCTTCTGGAACGAATTATGGCCAAAACTTGGGGGTCCATTGTACTCCCACTTCTATGCTTCCTCTCTACAATCTGATATTCACTCTTATCATTGCCTAGGTATTTTGTTAACCTCATCACCTTGCTCTTTTCTATGTTCACTTTTAATTTCCTTTATATATTATATTTATTTTACTGTTTTTTCATTGGAAAATTTTATTTTATTAAAAATTAATTATTTGCGGCAGGATTCCATGTTGCCGTCAGGTGAGCAACAAGCGCCGACTTTGCGGCCTTATATCTCCATAAGTACTGACTAATTTTTTTTTTACATCTTTTTTTTTCAACACGTCGGCCGTTTCCCACCGAAGCGGGGTGGCCCAAAAGGAAAAACTAAAGTTTCTCCCTTTACATTTAGTAATATATACAGGAGAAGGGGTTACTAGTCCCTCACTCCCGGCATTTTAGTCGCCTCTTACGACACGCATGGCTTACGGAGGAAGAATTCTGGTCCACTTCCCCATGGAGATAAGAGGAAATAAGAACAAGAACTAGTAAGAAAATAGAAGAAAACCCAGAGGGGTGTGTATATATATGCTTGTACATGAATATGTAGTGTGACCTAAGTGTAAGTAGAAGTAGCAAGATGTACCTGAAATCTTGCATGTTTATGAGACAGAAAAAAGACACCAGCAATCCTACCATCATGTAAAACAATTACAGGCTTTTGTTTTACACTCGCTTGGCAGGACGGTAGTACCTCCCTGGATGGTTGCTGTCTACCAACCTACTACCTCATTTTTTTTTTTACATGTATTTATGTAAAAAAAAGTCTTCGTTTAAAAAAAACTATTTTTTTTTTTTTTAAATATTCAGAGTGCTGGGCGAGAGAATGTCGATCTGTGTTTGGACAGTTAAGGGGTTAAAGAGGGCAATTTTCTGTGTCTAATATAACAACAAAAAAATTAGGACCAGTACTTACCGAGATATAAGACAGCGAAGTTGGCGCTGGATGCTCACCTGACGGGAACATCGAGTCCTGCCACTTGCAGAAGTGTTGCCGATATACCTTTTTTTCTTGCTTTTATTTTAATTTATATAATTTTTATGTTCTGATAATTACAATTTATAGTAGTTCTTGTGATTTCATAGCCAATTTTTGTTCTAACACTAATATTAGGTACTGAAATAGTATTCAAATTGTCACAAACACACCGAAAGGTGAACATTTTCACCTGCCTTGGTCATTTACTATTGTCTAAAAATATATACAAAGTATTTATAGGTCTCAGCAATGTTTTAGACATGCTGAAGTGTATATGAAACTCCTTAAGCATGGTGTTAAGACGAGTATCACTAAACTGCTGACAGTGCAACAGTGGAGTGACACTTGATGATGGTGCACTGCTCCAGGGAACCCAGGCTTTGTTTGTTTTCACAGTTACACACATACATGTATGCCTATCTCTCTGTCTAGCTCTGCTTATCTGTCTTTCTGTCTGCCTGTGTGTGTCTGTCTTTCTGTCTGCCTGTGTGTGTCTGTCGTTCTGTCTGCCTGTGTGTGTCTGTCTTTCTGTCTGCGTGTGTGTGTTTGTCTTTCTGTCTGCCTGTGTGTGTCTGTCTTTCTGTCTGCCTGTGTGTGTCTGTCTTTCTGTCTGCCTGTGTGTGTGTGTCTTTCTGTTATCCTTTGTGTCTCGGTCATTCTGTCTGCCTGTGTGTGTGTCTGTCTTTCCGTCTGCTTGTCTCTGTCTCAGAGAGCGGCTCGTAAACCAACAGGTATTACACATGATGCAGAGTTGTCACGTCTGATTCCTGATCAAGTGAAAATGTGTATTACTTGCCAGTAATGCTTATTATGCCTTATATCTACAAGCACAGTATAGCACTTTGCCTGGAATTTTTGGGTTATCCTATGTAATTTACACTATGTATAATAACTGTACTTATGTGTACCTGTGAGAGAGAGACAGAGATAGACAGATACAGACAAAGAGACAGCCAAAGTCAGTCAGCCAACCAGCCAGCCAGCCACCCAGCCAGCCAGATGGCCGACCAGCCTCCCAAATACGTACAGTGGCACCTTGACTTACGAGTGCCCCAACTTACGAGTTTTCCGAGTTACGAGCCGTCGCTCGGTCGATTTTTTGCTTTGAGTTGCGAGCCAAAATTTGAGTTACAAGTGAAAAAAAATATTTACTGAAAAAAAAATATTGACTGAAAATGACATTTGGCAAGAACCTCGGCCTAAATGGCACAACGAAAGATGGTTTTGGGATTTGGTATTTATAAAACAATGCTAGTGCGATGTTCTCACTGGAGGTAATCATGTACTTATCTTTAGTTATTCTACAAAAAAATAAAGTTGGTAAGTTTTTGACATTTGCAAAATATCTTGTCCTTTACTCTCACACAAATCCAAAAATATTTGGAATGTTTCCAATACAGTGGTACCTCGACTTACGATGTTATCATCTTACGTTATTTTCGATAACCGATATTTATAACGTAAGAAATTTGAATGCGACTTACGATGTTTGATTCGTCTAACGACATTCGTACCGGACGTGTCCGCTTGGCGCCCAGCTGAGCGCGCACTCCAGGGAGCGTCAGTGCTATTGTTTACAAGCGAGAGCGACCACCCACCCACACCCACGCATTCATACCAGTATATTGTCATTATTCCACTGTTTTTAGTGCTTGCAACTGCTAAATAAGCTACCATGGGTCCAAGGAAAGCTCCTAGTGCTAAGCCTGTGGTAAAGAATGTGCAGGGAGTGAAGCATTTATGCAGGGAGTGTAGCATTTATGCAGGGAGTGTAGCAGGCATGCAGGGAGTGTAGCAGGCATGCAGGGAGTGTAGCAAAGATGCAGAGAGTGTAGCAGGGATGCAGGGAGTGTAGCAGGCATGCAGGGAGTGTAGCAGGCATGCAGGGAGTGTAGCAAAGATGCAGGGAGTGTAGCAGGGATGCAGGGAGTGTAGCAGGGATGCAGGGAGTGTAGCAAGGATGCAGGGAGTGTAGCAGGGATGCAGGGAGTGTAGCAAGGATGCAGGGAGTGTAGCAAGGATGCAGGGAGTGTAGCAGGGATGCAGGGAGTGTAGCAAGGATGCAGGGAGTGTAGCAAGGATGCAGGGAGTGTAGCAAGGATGCAGGGAGTGTAGTAGGGATGCAGGGAGTGTAGCAAAGATGCAGGGAGTGTAGCAGGGATGCAGGGAGTGTAGCAGGGATGCAGGGAGTGTAGCAAGGATGCAGGGAGTGTAGCAGGGATGCAGGGAGTGTAGCAAGGATGCAGGGAGTGTAGCAAGGATGCAGGGAGTGTAGCAGGGATGCAGGGAGTGTAGCAAGGATGCAGGGAGTGTAGCAAGGATGCAGGGAGTGTAGCAAGGATGCAGGGAGTGTCAGTCAGTGATGCAGGGAGTGTAGCATTCATGCAGGGAGTGTAGCATTCATGCAGGGAGTGTAGCATTCATGCAGGGAGTGTAGCATTCATGCAGGGAGTGTAGCATTCAAAGAAAAGGCCAGTAACCCCAGAAAAGAACTTGGTACCTGCAGTGTTAATGGAAGGGATTCCCTTCCAAACACTAGCATACTACTCCACCTTCTTCCCTCCTCCCGTCCTCCACACATCAACAACTCTTCAATAAATGTAAGTGACATGTTATTGTTCAATATTTACATGTGTATTTAGGTATTCTTTATTAAATTCTTTATTATTTAATGTCAAAAAGTTCTAAAAAATATTTTATTTAACTACTTTTGGAAGTCTTGGACGGATTAAATTTATTTCCATTATTTCTTATGGGGAAAATTGATTCGAGTTACGATTGTTTCGCCTTAAGATATGCCCTCTCTGACGGATTAATATCGTAAGTCGAGGTACCACTGTATTTTACAAGCCAATTGTAGAACAATAATTTTTTCATGATTCCTGTCAATATTATTGCATTTACTTCAATAATAAATGGTAGGCTTCATGAAATAAGTCAATAACTTCCAACTTTACTACTACTACTACTACTACTTTACTAGTGCAGTTTGCCTCTCTAAAACTCCGTTTTCTCTTACCCAGTACCAAAGAACATGTTATAGGAAGGAGCAGTAATGATTTTATATGCTCGGACTGGTCCTGGGCACTCGCCATATTATGGCCTATTTTATTCATTCTAGAGTATACGTATATCATGTTTCTATGTTACTTATAGTGTTTATAATGTCGTATTAGATCAGTTCTAATGGATAAATAAGTTGTAGAGTTGATATTAGCATTATATTGAAGTATTTTCTCCTGCCCCTGGGGTGTTTTTTTTTGGGCTGGAACGGATTAATGGCATTTCAATTAATTTCCATGAGGAAAATTGATTTAATATACGAGCAAATTGAGTTATGAGCTCAGTCACGGAGCGAATTAAACACATGTTCCAGAATCATTTCTCTTTACTTAGGGCATAGGTTATAGGACATTCTGGTAGGATGACACTACCAGTGGTATAAAAAATGAAAGGATGTTGCACATGGGTTATTATCGAGGTTTTTGATATTTCCTCGACCACTTGTGGCCACATCCATCTCAAAGCCACTAAATTCTAGGTCAACATCACTTTCCTCTTTGAGCTGGCGCTCAATTGAACTGGTTCTCCCACAAGGTTCTAAGTGGTCCCAGGTTTTTTTAATACTGCACACACCGAGTGTTAAGACCCATTCTATACTGACCAGGCATCTCAGGCCAATCGTGCCAAATTTTGAGGCAAGAAAAATAAAATGTTGATCTACGTTTGGAGCACTAGCGGTACTAACGTAGATCTACATTTGGACAGTTTAACCCTTAAACTGTCCAAATGTAGATCTACGTTCACTCGTGTAGCGCTCCGAACGTAGATCTGTTTTTTTTTTTTTTACATTTGAAGGCATGTAAAATAAAACATAGATCTACATTCGGAGCGCTACGCGCGTAAACGTAGATCTACGTTTGGACAGCTTAAGGGTTAAGGGTTAATCCATCTATGACATGTTTTCAAAATTATATAAGAAATACGCTACATATCGTATAAACAGAATAGTATACATATACAATCATAAAAACAAACAAAATTGAGAGATGTGGTAGCCAGGTAGGCTACCACTCCTGACTTCCTACAATAATTACTACTCATCTCTCACCCTACTTTAAGACTACAAATATTTTAAGGTAAGTTATGAGTGTACTGTATGTGTATTTTACCTTGTTATTGTTTTTTTTATGCCTAGTTCTATTGCTAATTTAATATATCATAGTGTAAGCATGTTATCAGACATTTATATACTACATTTAAAAGTGAAAAGGGGTGATTCGCTTTACGGTTTGTAGCCTGGAACCTAACGTGCCATGTAAGTGGAGCCTTTCCTTACACAGTGGACCTCCGGTTTTTGTACTGCTCCAAACTCGAACAATTATGTAAGTGTATTTTTGTAAGTGCTTTTGTAAGTGTATTTTTGGGGGTCTAAAGGGATTAATCTAATTTACATTATTC
This sequence comes from Cherax destructor, assembly GCA_009830355.1. Classification (NCBI taxonomy): domain Eukaryota; kingdom Metazoa; phylum Arthropoda; class Malacostraca; order Decapoda; family Parastacidae; genus Cherax; species Cherax destructor. The sequence continues at coordinate 10,344 of WNWK01028105.1, read as the reverse complement.
CTCATGGGAACAAATTCGTTTGATAACGGCACTTGAACAGCATTCTGGAACGAATTAATTACGAAAACCGGGGGTCCACTGTATATAATAAAGTTATCAATTTTGAGTGTTGGTTACATAAACTGTGTACAGTGGACCCCCGAGTTTCGTAAAAACTTCACTCCTGAAGTCTGCTCAAGTGCCATTACCGAACGAATTTACTCCCTTAAGGAAAAATTTCACGTAGGTTAGTCTATTTCAGACCCCCAAAAATACACTTCCACAAGAACTTACAAAATTATACTTACATAATTGCACGATTTCCGGGGTATTCGTTAACCGAGGGTCCACTGTATAGTTAAAAACATGATTCATTGTAATATATTTAAAAAAAATAAAGTTGTTTAAAGAGAAAGAGAAAAGGCTTTTCACAGTTAAATATAAAATCTTAATTTTTTTTTTCAACAAGTTGGCCGTCTTCAACTGAGGCAGGGTGACCCAAAAAGAAAGAAAATCCCCCCAAAAAAATACTTTCATCATCATTCAAAGCTTTCACCTCGCTCATATATAATCACTGTCTTTGTAGAGGCGCTCAGATAAGACAGTTTAGAATAGTCCCTCCAAACTGTCAGTATCCCAAATGAGTCATGTTAATGCCAGCTTAATCATGGCTTAGCTATGCCCCCCAAAAGTGACCACTTTGTATTAGCCAAAATTACATTCGTTAACCCTTTGACTGTCGCAACCCCCAATCCTGATAGAGAATCTTTTCCCAATGGTAATGACACCAAAAGTATGAAATTTTATGGAAAACTTACGGAATTACGCTCTCGTGAAGTTAGTGATCTCGGCAATATATACGACTGAGCCCTATTTTTGGCCAATTCCATTGTTCCAGTCGACCAAACTTATAGCTATTTCTTTAGAACTCTATTTGTTCTATCGATTGAGTACAAGAAACCACCAATTTACTGATTTCAACTACCCAATAAAGTGGTCAGAAATTGGCAATTTGGCCAATTTCATGCAAAATAAAAAAGTTGTCAATTTCAAAATAGGGTCCAGAATAAACAATGCAGACATTCCTGGCACTAAAATAAGATGTTATCTGTTCATTAGTCACGTCTTTAGGCCCCCTCCTATGTTACTCTTGCTTTCTATTTTGATTTTTTATTCACACAAAAAATAGAAGATTTGCCGTTATGCAGACTATTGCATTATTGTAAAAATGGTATAAATAATATAAATAATATAAATAATATAAAGAATATTAGACTCACCAGTTGATGTTTATTGGACGAGTGGCATGATTTGTTTACTCTTGAACATTGGCAAAAATCAAACATTTCCGCTATTTTGAGCTCAATTTCAAGGTCGTTTTCATCAAGAAACTAATCAAAATCATCTCTATTTCTGTAGTATGTTTTCCATTCTATCAAATGAGACCACGAAAAAGAGAATACGACCATAAATACTATACGAAAATACACCTCAGAGTCGGCTTATTAATCCAAAAACACTGTCGGAGTTTTTTTTCTCATTATGCACTGTGTGCTGCAGGATTTTTTTATACAGCACACACTGACCACACAGACCCATTCTCTCATATGTGGGCCTACCCGCTTTCTCCCGCTTGATTCGAAGCCGCTAGAATTTTTGAGTATACAGTGGACCCCGTCTAACGAGCAAAATTCATTCCTGAAGCCTGCTTAAGTGCCATTACCGAATGAATTTACTTCCTTAAGAAATAATGTCACGTAGATTAGTCTATTTCAGACCCCCAAAAATATACTTCCACAAGCACTTACAATATTATACTTACATAATTGTACGATTTCCGGGGTGCTCGTTAGGCGGGGGTCCATTGTATGTACGTCTGAAACACAGGCTCGTAAGACATATATATACAACCAAAACAGTTAAAGGGTTAATGTACAAGGAAATTGATGTCATTCACATATAGCCAGTGCTGTATTGGGCACAGTACGTATATGAAATTAAGTCAGGTACAAGCAGAGTGTAAAAATTATAGGGGAATAAGTTTACTGAGTATACCAGGTAAAGTGTATGGCAGGGTTATTATTGAAAGAATTAGAGGTAAGACAGAGAGTAGGATTGCAGATGAGCAAGGAGGCTTTAGAGTGGGTAGGGGATGTGTAGATCAAGTGTTTACAGTGAAGCATATATGTGAACAGTATTTAGATAAAGGTAGAGAAGTTTTCATTGCATTTATGGATTTAGAAAAGGCATATGATAGAGTGGATAGGGGAGCAATGTGGCAAATGTTGCAAGTGTATGGAATAGGTAGTAAGTTACTGAAGGCTGTAAAGAGTTTTTATGAGGATAGTGAGGCTCAGGTTAGGGTGTGTAGGAGAGAGGGAGATTACTTCCCGGTAAAAGTAGGTCTTAGACAGGGATGTGTAATGTCACCATGGTTGTTTAATATATTTATAGATGGGGTTGTAAAAGAAGTAAATGCTAGGGTGTTGGGGAGAGGGGTGGGATTAAATTATGGGGAATTAAATGCAAAATGGGAGTTGGCACAGTTACTTTTTGCTGATGATACTGTGCTTATGGGAGATTCTAAAGAAAAGTTGCAAAGGTTAGTGGACGAGTTTGGGAGAGTGTGTAAAGGTAGAAAATTGAAGGTGAACATAGATAAGAGTAAGGTGATGAGGGTATCAAACGATTTAAATAAAGAAAAATTGGATATCACATTGGAGAGAGGGATTATGGAAGAAGTAAATGTTTTCAGATATTTGGGAGTTGACGTGTCAGCGGATGGGTTTATGAAGGATGAGGTTAACCATAGAATTGATGAAAGAAAAAAGGTGAGTGGTGCGTTGAGGTATCTGTGGAGACAAAAAACGTTATCAATGGAGGCAAAGAAGGGAATGTACGAAAGTATAGTGGTACCAACACTCTTATATGGGTGTGAAGCATGGGTTGCAAATGCTGCAGCGAGGAGGAGGCTGGAGGCAGTGGAGATGTCCTGTCTAAGGGCAATGTGTGGTGTAAATATTATGCAGAAAATTCGGAATGTGGAAATTAGGAGAAGGTGTGGAGTTACTAAAAGTATTTGTCAAGAGGGCTGAAGAGGGGTTGTTGAGGTGGTTTGGTCATTTAGAGAGAATGGATCAAAGTAGAATGACTTGGAGAGCGTATAAATCTGTAGGGGAAGGAAGGCGGGGTAGGGGTCGTCCTAGAAGAGGTTGGAGGGAGGGGGTAAAGGAGGTTTTGTCGGCGAGTGGCTTGGACTTCCAACAAGCATGTGTGAGCGTGTTAGATAGGAATAAATGGAGATGAATGGTCTTTGGGACATGACGATCTGTTGGAGTGTGAGCAGGGTAACATTTTGTGAAGAGATTCAGGGAAACCAGTTAATTGATTTAGTTGGACTTGAGTCCTGGAAATGGGAAGTACAATGCCTGCACTTTAAAGGAGGAGTCTGGGATAGTGACAGCTGGGAGGGACTATTCTCAGCTGTCGTATCTGAGCGCCTCTGCAAAGACAGTGATTATGTGTGAGTGTGGTGAATGTGTTGAATGATGATGAAAGTATTTTCTTTTTGGGGATTTTCTTTCTTTTTGGGTCACCCTGCCTCGGTGGGAGACGGCTGACTTGTTGAAAAAAACCAAAAAAAAACAAGCAAATTCACTCAAACCCAGGAAGACTGGTATTGAAACCCTGTCTTAGTCTCTCTTGCTGGCTTGTTTCCCTTGTTAGTCATGTTTCAGCTCTCTGTTTAGAATAAGCTTATGAAGTTATATTTTGTGACTGATCATGATTTATCCTGACCATTGCCTATAATTGTCGCCTCAGCACTAGGGATTGAGACTATATCTGGACTGCACTAGTCCTATCCTATGACTAGGAAGAGTTAGGTACTTGAAGAATTTAAACATTTTTACCAATGTAGTGCTTCATTACTTCTGGCCACGGTGGCCTTGTGGCCTGGTGGCAAAATCTCTCGCTTCACATTGTGAGGGTCCGGGTTCAATTCCTGGCGAGGGTTAAAACATTGGCCGTGTTTCCTTACACCGATTGTTTATGTTCACCCATCAGTAAAAAATGGGTACCTGGGTGTTAGTCGACTGGTGTGGGTCACATCCCAGGATAAAATTGACCTAATTTGCCCAGATTGCTCTGCATAACAAGTGGCTTTCTATATAGTAGTATGTCATTGATGTCAGCTAGGCCTGTATACCTTGTACAGTCATCCCTTGGTTTTCGTGTTTAATCCATTCCAGATGGATCAACTAAAACCAAAATCGACGAAAACCAAAACTATTTTCCCCATAAGAAATAATGGAAATTCAATTAATCCGTTCCAGAAACCCAGAAGTTTGGGAAAAAAAAAATTTGGGGGCCTTAAAGATAGATTTACATGCACAAATGAATGAACTCTAAGTGGCACTTACCTTTATTGAAGACTGATGTTGCTGGATGGAAGAGAGGGAGGAGGGGAAAGGGAAGAGACCCTATTTTTTGGAAGGGGAATCCCCCTCCATAAGGATTCTAGGTACCAAGTCCATATCTGGGGTCACTTCCCTTCTTTGTCTTTTAATCCCACTAGGACCAGCTTGAGAGTCACTGCACACCTGTGGCACTAAATATTTGTCCAGAGAGCTCTGTATCTGGCGTCTCTTTAAAATGTTTCTAAAATGGGAAAAGAGATTGTCATTGAACATGTTGATGAGACGGATTGCAACATCTTTGTCAGGGTGATGTTCCTCCACAAATGAATGCACCTTACTCCACATTCCACAAATCTCCTTAATGTCTGAAGAAGGCACCTTACATCTCTCTTCCTCCTCCATTGATGCAATTTCCTGAGATCTGCTTTGATGGTGTTGTAGCTCAAGCTCTTGCAGCTCTTCAGTGGTTAGATCTTCATTGTGGTCCTCCACCAACTCTTCCACATCCTGGCTACTCACATCCAACCCCATGCAATTCCCCAATGCCACAATACTTTCCACAACTTCCATAGGCTCCTCAGGGTCAAGCCCAAACCCTTCAAAATCCTTCTCTTGGACACAATCTGGCCACAACTTTCTCCACGCAGAGTTCATTGTCCTGAAAGTCACTCCCTGCCAAGCTTTATCTATAAGGCCTATGCAATTGAAGACATTGAAGTGATCCTTCCAGAACTCATTTAGGGTCAATTCAGAGTCATTGGTCACATCAAAGCACCTTTGAAACATTGCTTTGGTGTACAGTTTTTTGAAGTTTCCAATGACCTGCTGGTCCATGGGCTGGATGATAGGAGTGGTGTTAGGAGGCAAGAACTTCACTGTTACAAATTTGAAATCCTTAGACATTTGGTCTTCCAAGTCTTGAGGATGAGCAGGAGGCACTTAAGTGGCAATTTATTGTCCAATAGATATTTCTTCACACTGGGGCAAAACACTTGATTATACCATTCCAGGAAAATTTTCCTAGTGACCCATGCCTTAGCATTAGACTTCCACATCACACACAATTTACTCTTGTCAACACTGTATTTCTTGAACACTGGGAGTTTCAGAGTGATACACCAGTAAAGGCTTCACTTTGAAATCCCCACTAGCGTTACCACACAACATTAGAGTTAGCCTGCCTTTCATAGGCTTGTGTCCTGGCATTGCCTTTTCCTCCTGCATGATGTAGGTCCTCCTTGGCATTTTCTTCCAAAAGAGGCCTGTATCGTCACAATTAAACACTTGTTGGGGTTTAAATTCTTCTGCCTCTACATATTCTTTAAAGTCACGCACAAATTTTTCAGCCCCATGTTTATCTGAACTGGCACCCTCACCATGCCTTACAACACTGTGTATGCCACTTCGCTTCTTGAAGTTTTCAAACCAGCCTTTGCTGGCCTTAAATTCATCAACATCAACACTGGTTTCAGTCATTTTCTTGACAAGATCAGCATGCAACTGACTTGCTTTTTCACATATAATGGATTGCACAACACTATCACCCACTAGCAGTTTTGGGTTTATCCACACCAACAACAATTTCTCCATATTTTCAATTGTTTATGATCTCTGTTTCGTTATCGTATTCACCCCTTTCGCAAAATTAGCTTCCGTGATTTTTTTCTCTTTGCCACAATGGAACTGATGGTTGATGGGGCCTTCTTGTATATCCTGGCGAGCTCGGCAATACGTACACCACTATCATATTTTTCTATTATTTCTTTCTTCATTTCTACGGTGTTCCTCACTTTCTTTACCAAAGAACTGGCACTAGGAGCTTTCTTTGGGCCCAAGGTAGCTTATTTAGTAGTCACACACAATAATCAAGGGCCAAAAACAATGAATTTTTAATAAATGTTTTGTATGAACTCCTGGGGTGATGTTCACTCAAGCATAAACAATGCTAGACTGCGTGACAATGTGCATGGGAGGTGCGTGGGTGGCAGTCTACGGCCTTTGTATGCGCGCGGCACTGGTGGACAGGTTCCGTTCCATTGGCGAAAACTGAGACAAATGAAAACCAAGGATTGACTGTACATGTACTTTTAGAAATAAAGATATTGTTATTATTATTATTATTATTATTATTATTATTATTACTATTACTATTATAAGCTTATAGACAGCTCTTTCAGACTACTGGTTCACATATTTATTTAAAGAATTGTGAACTACCAGTACTCCAATATTTTTGTTTGTATAGTGGTCCCTCGGTTTTCGCTGAAAATTTGTTCCAGAATGCTGCTCAAGTGCCATTACCGAACGAATTTACTTCCTTAAGAAATAGTCAGTAGGTTAGTCTATTTCAGACCCCCAAAAATACACTTGCAACAGCACTTATAAAAATACACTTACATAAATGTTCAAGTTTGGAGATGCACGAAAACCGAGGGACCACTGTATCTTGGGTCATATGACCCTCACCAATCCTTCAGAGGGATTTCACATCGTGAATTCATTTTCTCTAACATAAATAAATAAATTGCAGGAGCTCTTCAATCTTGGTGGAGTGTCTTGTGCCAGACTTCAGAGGTGATAAAGCCTGTATAACTTCAATTGCCAACTCAGGCTTGGATGTTTTTGCTCACAACATTGAGACAGTGGAATCTCTGACTCCTCGTGTTCGCGATCCAAGGGCAAAGTATAGGTAAGTTGTACATTGTACTGTACTTATAAATTTGTTTGTTTACTCACTTTAAACCTCTTGACTGTTGGAAGCCCTTAAATTAACCTTTTTAAGTGGCCAATGTATAGAACTATGTCATTGAGGCCAATGTGAGTTCAGCTCACTCAAATAATGCTGTGAAAATTTTGGCCTAGATTTGAGAGGATGGGCCTGTGCAAGGTGGCAATAAAGCAATTGCAAAGAACTACAGACTGATAGCACTAACATCCCATATCATAAAAATCTTTGAAAGGGTTCTAAGGAGCAAGATCGCCAACCACCTAAATACCCATCAATTACACAACCCAGGGCAACACGGGTTTAGAGCAGGTCGCTCTTGCCTGTCCCAGCTACTGGACCACTATGACAAGGTACTGGATGCTGTAGAGGATAAACAAAATACAGATGTAGTATACAGTGGTCCCTCGTGTTTCGCTCAAAAGTCGAAACTTTATTTCCCATAAGAAATAATGTAAATACAATTAATTCGTTCCACCCAAAAATATTCACAAAAAATTCATTTTTTTTAAAGAATAAATACAGTGGTACCTCGGTTAACGATATTTTTTCATTCCAGAATGCTGTTCAAGTGCCATTACCAAACGAATTTATCCCCATTAAGAATAATGTAAAATAGACTAGTCCTTTTAGACCCCCCAAAAATACACTTACAAAAGCATTTAAAAAAATAAACTTACATAAAAGGGTGAGTTTGGGGACCATTGTTAACCGAGGTACCACTGTACTATAGTTTTACATACACAAAACAATTATAAAGTAATAAATTTATAATTAAACATTTAAAATAAAATTTACTTACCTTTATTGAAGAGAGTTCCTGGCATCTGGAAAATAGGGAGGAGAGTGAGGGAGGGCTTAGTGTTTGGAAGGGGAATCCCCACTCCCTGCCTTCCTGCTACACTCCCTGCATGCCTGCTACACTCCCTGCATGCCTGCTACACTCCCTGCATGTCTGCTACACTCCCTGCATGACTGCTACACTCATTGCATGCCTGCTACACTCATTGCATGCCTGCTACACTCCCTTCATGAATTCTACACTCCCTGCATGCCTACTACACTCCCTGCATGCCTGCTACACTCCCTGCATGCCTGCTACACTCCCTCGCCTTCACTCCGCACCTGCTACACTCCCTGTATGCCTGCTACACTCCCTGCATGCCTGCTACACTCCCTGCATGCCTGCTACACTCCCTGCATGCCTGCTACACTCCCTGCATGCCTGCTACACTCCCTGCATGCCTGCTACACTCCCTGTATGCCTGCTACACTCCCTGCATGCCTGCTACACTCCCTGCATGAATGCTACACTCCCTGCATGAATGCTACACTCCCTGCATGAATGCTACACTCCCTGCATGCTTGCTACCACTGGGGTGCCACTAGGAAGCTTCTTTGGACCCATGGTGACTTATTTCACAGTGACAATCACTAAACCACCAATAAACACAACAAATTTATTGTAAATGTTTGAAAGAGCGTGGTGGGTAATGTTCTCTCAATGGTAAACAACGCTAGACTGGCATCCTGCGTGGCGAGGCGCAAGCGCGGGCAAGCGGACAGGTTTGGTACGGACCGATACACGAGGGAAACATTGACCGAAAAAAGCGCTCGAAACACGAAATCACCGATATTCGGAATTACCAAAACATGAGGGACCACTGTACACAAATTTTGCAAAAGCTTTCAACAAGTGGGACCCTGGTGTAATAGTGTACAAAATGTGTGATAAAGGAATAACAGGAAAAGTTGGTAGATGGATCTATAACTTCCTGACAAATAAACACAAAGAGTAATAGTAAACAAAGTAAAGTCTGAGGCAGCTACGGTGAAAAGCTCTGTTCCACAAGGCACAGTACTCGCTCCCATTCTATTCCTCATCCTCATATCTGACATAAGAGATGTAAGTCATAGCTCCGTGTCTTCCTTTGTGGATGACACCCAAATTGCCATGACAGTGACCTCCATCGAAGACACCACAAGACTCCAAGCGGACATCAACCAAATCTTCAAATGGGCCACTCAAAACATTATGAAGTTCAATGAAGAGAAATTCCGTTTTCGTTCTTGGTACGGAACCTGTCCACCAGTGCCCCACACATACAAAGGCCGCAAGACCGCCACCCAGGAACCTCCCGCGCACATTGTCACGCAGTGTAGCATTGTTTATGCTTGAGTGAACATCATCCCAGGAGTTCATACAAAACATTTATTAACAATTCATTGTTTTTGGCCCTTGATTATTGTGTGTGACTACTAAATAAGCTACCATGGGCCCAAAGAAAGCTCCTAGTGCAAGTTCTTTGGTAAAGAAAGTGAGAAACACCGTAGAACTTAAGAAAGAAATAATAGAAAAATATGATAGTGGTGTACGTATTGCTGAGCTCACCAGGATATACAAAATGGCCCCATCAACCATTGGTTCCATAGAATTAAAGAAAGAAATCGTAGCAAAGTATCAATGTGGAGTCGATAAAGGCTATAGCACCAGCCAGCGATAAAGTGTAGCATTAACAGTGTAGCAAGTAAGTTAAGCCATTAATCGATAGAAAAATGACGACACGAAACTTAATTCCTCCATTGTTTGTTTGAGGAATATAGGGACACTGAGACCAGAGCCGCCCAATGCCAACATCTCTTCCAAGGTAAGTGTAAATATTTCTTATTTATATAAGTGTGAATATTTCTTATTTATAAATTAAAGTGTAAATATTTATTTATAAATTAAAGTGTAAATATTTCTTATTTATAAATTATGTACATTGTGTGAATAGAGGTGGTGGCGGCCTGCTGCTGCCACCGACCACCACCATCTTCCACTCCTCTCCATCTTCCATACACCAACAAAAGTTGGTGTATGGATTAATTGAATTTACATTATTTCTTATGGGGAAAATGGCTTCAGTTTTAGTCGATCCCTCTGGAACGGATTAAGCACGAAAACGGAGGGTTGACTGTAGTCTTACTCTTGTTATCTGTAATTCCCCCCTATTTTACACTTAAACCCACCTAAATGACTGTAAACATAAAATTCCTAATATAGCTATTGCCTGTTAACCCTTTGGGGGTCGACAGGCCTTCTCAGAAACCTGTTCCCAGGGTTGAAAAATATTCAAAAAAAAAAATTATTTTATCTTATGAAATGATAGTTTTTTTTCTAAATCTAAATAGCTAAACAAAAAACTTTTGCGATCAATACTTATGAAAATATGGAGGCTT
>WNWK01028104.1:0-25693 GCA_009830355.1 Cherax destructor | reverse complement strand
AAAAAAAGGAATATTAAAAAAATACTGAGGATATCAACCCAAGTAAAAACCAAAAAACGGTTTAAATTGGATAAATTTAGATTTAGAAAGGACATAGGCAAGTACTGGTTTCGAACAGAGTTGTAGATGCGTGGAACAATCTTCCGAGTACTGTGATAGAGGCTAGGACCTTGGGTGGCTTTAAAAAGAGATTGGACAAATATATGAGTGGGAGGGGATGGGTTTGATTAGTGTCGTGAGTACAGGAGTAAATTCTTAGGTAGTGGTGGTTTTGATAAGGACCTGCCTTGTATGGGCCAGTAGGCCTTCTGCAGTGTTCCTCCATTCTTATGTTCTTATGTTCTTATGAATAATGACAATATACTGGTATGAATGCGTGGGTGTGGGTGGGTGGTCGCTCTCGCTTGTTAACAATAGTACACTGACGCTCCCTGGAGTGCGCGCTCATCTGGGCGCCACGCGGACACGTCCGGTACGAATGTCGTTACCCGAAGCAAACATCGTTACCCGCAATCATTTTTTTTACGTTATAAATATCGTTACCCGAAACTATCGTTAACTGACAGCATCGTTACCCGAGGTATGACTATTTAGTTTAGTGTGAGTAGGTTAGTTTAGGGTGAGTAGGTGAGTTGGGTGAGTAGTCTTTAATCGTTAGGATTAGTTTGCCCAAAATGCACCGCATGCATATACCGCATACTACATTACTTGTATACTGCAGAAAATAAATAAATTAATTTTATTTGTATTTGAGACATAACACGTCAAAACACATGTGTTGATGGTTTGTTCTGCGGTTGTTTACCACTGATGGAACTGATTGGCAGGGTTGCCAAATAGTGTTAGACTCTTGCCTAAAAGGAGCTAAAAATGCACTAAATTTATGCAAAACAGCTAAAGAATGCGCTAACACTATTAGTTACAAAAATAACACATTATGCATTGCTCTCACTTGCCAGTATACAGGCTTTAGGAAGGGTGTGGGATGTGTAGACCAAGTGTTTACAGTGAAGCATATAAGTGAAAAGTATCTAGATAAGGGTAAAGAGGTTTTCATTGCATTTATGGATTAGGAAAAAGCATATAATAGAATGGATAAGGAAGCAATGTGGCAGATGTAGGAAGTGTATGGAATTGGTGGTAGGTTACTGAGAGCAGTTGAGAGTGTTTACGAGGATAGTGAGGCTCAGGTTAGAGCATGTAGGAGAGAGGGAGATTATTTCCCAGTAAAAGTAGGCCTTAAACAGGGATTCATGATGTCACCATGGCTGTTCGGTATGTTTATAGATGAGGGTCATAAGAGAAGTGAATACTCGGGTGTTGGCAAGAAGTGTGGGATTAAAAGATAAAGAATCTAACACAAAGTTGGAGTTGTCTCAGATGCTTTTTGCTGATGACACTGTGCTTTTGGGAGATTCTGAAGAGAAGTTCCAAAGCTTGGTGGATGACTTTGAGAGGGTATGTAAAAGTTAACATAAAGAAAGTGCAAGGTGATGAGGATAACAAAAAAATTAGGTAATGAAAGATTGGAGAGGGAGTGTGGAGGAAGTGAATGTACAGTATTCAGATATTTGGGAGTGAACTTGTCAGCAAATGGGTCTATGAAAAACGAGGTGAACCATAGAATTGATAAGGGGAAAAAGGTGAGTGGTGCACTGAGGAGTCTGTGGAAGCAAAGAGGGATATGTATGAGAGTATAGTGGTACCAACGCTCATATATAGGTGTGAAACATGGGCAGTGAATATTGCAGCAAGGAGAAGGCTGGAGGCAGTGGAGATGTTTTGTCTGAGGGAAATGTGTGGTGTGAATATAATGCAGAGAATCCGTAGCTTGAAGATTAGAAGGAGGTGCGTGGTTTCTAAAAGTATTATCCAGCAGCCTGAGGATGGGTTGTTGAGGTGGTTCAGACATTTAGAGAGGATGGAATGAAGTAGAATTACTTGAAGGGCATATAAATCTTTAGTGAAAGTAAGGTGGGGTAGGGAAAGGTTGGAGGGAGGGAGGTAAAGGAGGTTTTGTGTGTGAGGGGCTTAGACTTCCAGCAAGCGAGAGTGAGCATGTTAGGAGCAAGTGGAGGCAAATGGTTTTTATGACTTGATGGGCTGTTGGAGTGTGAACAAAGTAACAGTTATGAAGGGATTCAGGAAAACCTGTTAGCCAGACTTGAGTCCTGGAGGTGGGAAGTACAGTGCCTGTGCCCTGAAGAAGGGATGAAGATATGTTGCAGTTTTTGAACTGGCAAGAGTGATGGAGTGAGTGACAATGAAAGTGTTTCTTCTTTTTCGGGTCACCCTGCCTCGGTGGGAAACAGCCAATGTGTTAATAAAAATAAAATATTCTAGATCTGCTAAATCCCAATCAACCATCTCTTCCTCAGCATGTATAACTTTCTTGTTGTGACTGGCCATGTTCTCTTTCTGCTCTCTGTCTCGATGTGTGCAAGTGGATGTGTCTATGGCTAGGACTGCATATTGATTAGTAATGATTTTTTCATACATTTTAAAAATAATTCATGTTTATGCTTTTAAGTTTATTTATTCTACTATTTAATAAGAGTACATTTGTACTTCAACACGACCAAAACAAACCTACTGTATGCAAATGGCAGTTTTTGTGTATTACTAACATATACCAGAATGTATTGTTATTTTGAACTACTTTTAACATACCACAATTTTACTTTTGCTGTCCAGACCCTCAATCTGAAACTTGTTCACACTGTCCAAGAATTTTCAAAAACGTTTTTTGTTATTTTTCTTATGAAATGGTAGAGAATCTTTTTCTGAAGGTAATAAAACAAAAACTACGAAATTTGTTGGAATATTGATGAAATTACGCTTTTGTGAATTTTGCTGTGCCAGCCATATTTACGCATTAGTGATTTTGCCCAATTTGAGTTCTATTTTAGGCCAATTACATTGTTCCAGTCGACTAAATTCTTGACTACGTATTTTGCTATTATGTGTTCCATTTTATAATTGAGCATGGGAAATTACCCAGTCAACTATTTCAACTACCCAATAAAGTGATCAGAAATTAGTAATTTGGCCAATTTCACACAAATTTAAAAATATTCCAGTTTCAAAATAGGGTCCAGAATAAACAATACAGGCATTCCTGGCACTAAAATAACATTTCCTCTGTTTATTAGTTATGCTCCCAGGCTTTACATATGAATTCCATTTTTATTTTTTATTCACACAAAGAATTTTTATTCACAAAAGCAAAAGATTTACTGTTACGCAATATTGTAATACTTGTATAAATAATATCAGCGCATTCGTGAACACACATTAAACCCACCAGCTGACGTGTATTGGATGCGTGATGTGATTTGTTTACTCTTCAACATCGGTTAAAAATCGAACATTTCCACCAATTTGAGCTCAATTTCAAGCTATTTTCTGTGCTAACACTAATTAAAATCATTTCTATTTCTGTAATATATCTTCCATTTTATCAAATGAGACCAAGAAACTGAGAATACAACCATAAAATCATACACAAATACACTGCAAAGTCGCTGTTTTAAACCAAAAACACGGTCATAGTTTTTTTCCTTATGCACTGCATGCTGTAGGATTTTTTTTATATGGTGCACACTTACTGCATAGACCCATTCTCTCATATCTAGGCCCAAATTTACCGCTCACAGCTTATCTAAGTAAAAGGAGAAACTTTCGTTTTTCCTTTTGGGCCACCCTGCCTCGGTGGGAAACGGCTGACCGACACTGGATTCAAAGCCATGATACAACGGGACCGACACTGAAAGGGTTAATGAATGGTACAGTTTTAAGTACAGTGGACCCCCGGATTACATCATTTTTTCGTTCAAGAATGCTGTTCAAGTGCTATTACTGAACGAATTTATTCCCATAAGGAATAATGTAAATTAGATTAATCCTTTTAGACCCCCAAAATTACACTTACAAAAGCACTTACAAAAATAAACTTACATAAAAGGACGAGTTTGGAGACTATCATAAACCGGGGGTCCACTGTATGCATTATTACAAAAAAGAGAGGTAGCTAATGAAAACTGTACAATTTTAAGTATGTATTAATACTTTAATATGTTCTTTTGTTTCTTATGTTATGTTCTTTTGTTTCTTATGTTCTTTTGTTTCTTATGTTATGTTCTTTTGTTTCTTATGTTATGTTCTTTTGTTTCTTATGTTATGTTCTTTTGTTTCTTATGTATATGTTCTTTTGTTTCTTATGTTTATGTTCTTTTGTTTCTTATGTTATGTTCTTTTGTTTCTTATGTTATGTTCTTTTGTTTCTTATGTATATGTTCTTTTGTTTCTTATGTATGTTCTTTTGTTTCTTATGTTCTTATCAAAGCTTATTTCTTGGGTAGAATTGAAAATTAGGTTGGGCAATTATTCTGTTAGTGGGATGGATTGTGAAGGACCTGCCTAGTATGGGTCAACAGGCCTGCTGCAGTGTTCCTCCTTTCTTATGTTCTTATGTTTAAACTGATTCAGTGAAGTTAAGTAATTGGGATTTCTTAGGCAGTTTCAAACTGGCTCTATGATTTCAGGCTATGGAACGATTATAAAAGATGGTGAAGAAACAGGAAGTACAGGCACTCCCTCAATTAACGACTGAGTTCCGTTCCTGCAACTAGGTCATTAAGCGAATTAGTCAATAAGCAAGGAGCTGCCCCTACCAATATTTCAAGCATACTGTACTGGTAGTGGGTTTATGCCATCCCTGTTTAGATATTGTTTTAGTGTCTTTTTTGCACCATTTATAACATTTTAGTATATTAAAAATAGAACTAGGCATTAAAAACAATAAAAAAGTAAAATACACACACAGTACACTCATTACTTACCTTAAAATATTTGTAATCATTATTTAGGGTGAGAGGTGAGTAATATTTATTGTAGGAAGTCAGGTGTGGTAGTTTGCCTGGCTACCACCACACCTACACATAATATACGACATTTAAAGTGCCCCAGAGCGATAAAATGCATACGCAAAATTTGATAAAAAATTGATGAAATTATACTGTGTCATCAATATTTACGCAGTGGCGATTTTGCCCAATTTGACTTCTGTTTTTGGCCAATTATACATTGTTTCATTAGACCAAATTCTTAACTATTTCGCTAATATGTGTTCCATTTTTTCTATTGAGCACAAGAAATTGCCCAGTCAATTATTTCAACTACCCAATAAAGTGATCAGAAATTGGTAATTTGGCCAGTTTCAAAATAGGGTCCAGAATAAACAATGCTTTCATTCCTTTCACTAAAACAACATTTCCTCTGTTTATTAGTTACGTTTCCAGGCTTTACACATGAATTCCATTTTGATTTCTTATTCATATAATTTTTATTCACACCAAAAAATACAAGATTTACTGTTATGCAATATTGTAATAATTGTATAAATAATATCAGCACATTCATGAATCCACATTAGACCTACCACTAGACGTGTATTGGACATGTGATGTGATTTGTTTACTCTTGAACATCGGCAAAAATTAACATTTCCACTACTTTGAGCTAGTTTCAAGCTATTTTGAGTACTAAAACCAATCAGAATTATCTCTATTTCTGTAATATATCTTCGACCACCCAGGGAGGTACTACCGTCCTGTATTTGTTTTACATGATGGTAGGATTGCTGGTGTCTTTTGTCTGTCTCATAAACATGTAAGATTTCAGGTACGTCTTGCTACTTTTACTTACACTTAGGTCACATGACACATGCATATACACGTTTTGTATACACACTCATCTGAGTTTTCTTTGATTTTATCTTAATAGTTCTTGTTCTTATTGCTTTTCCTTTCATATCCATGGGGAAGTGGAATAAGAATCTTTCCTCCTTAAGCCATGCATGTTGTGAAAGTCAACTAAAATGCTGGGAACAATGGGCTAGTAACCCCTTTTCCTGTATAGATTACTAAAAAGCAAAAGAAGAAAACCGTCAAAGTGGGATGTCTGAATGTGCGTGGATGTTGTGTGAATGATAAGAAAGAGATGATTGTAGATGTTATGAATGAAAAGAAGCTGGATGTCCTGGCTTTAAGTCAGACAAAGCTGAAGGGGGTAAGAGAGTTTCACTGGGGAGAAATAAATGGGATTAGGTCAGGAGTTTCAAATGGAGTTAGAGCTAAAGAAGGAGTGGCAATAATGTTGAATAATCAGTTATGGCAGGTAAAGAGGGAATATAAATGTATAAATTCAAGGATTATATGGAGTAAAATAAATGTTGGATGTGAAAAGTGGGTTATGGTAAGTGTTTATGCACCTGGAGAAGAGAGAAGTGTAGAGGAGAGAGAGAAATTTTTGGAAATGTTGAGTGAGTGCATGGGGAGTTTTGAACCAAGTGAGAGAGTACTTGTGGTTGGGGATCTTAATGCTAAAGTGGGTAAAAATGTTGTGGAGGGAGTAGTAGATAAATTTGGGGTGACAGGGATAATTGTAAATGGAGAGCCTTTAATTGAGCTATGTGTTGAAAGAGATTTGGTAATAAGTAATACATATTTTATGAAAAAGAAGATAAATAAGTATTCAATGTATGATATAGCATGTAATGAAAGTAGTTTGTTAGATTATGTATTGGTGGATAAAAGGTTGATGGGTAGGCTTCAGGATGTACATGTGTATAGAGGGACAATTATTTAGTTGTAGCTACAGTTAGAGTAAAAGGTAGATGGGACAAAAAGAAAATGGCAACAGCAAGTAAGAAAGAGGTAAAAGTGTATAAACTAAGGGAGGAGGAAGTTAGGGTGAGATATAAGCAACTATTGGCAGAAAGGTGGGCTAGGGCAAGTATGAGTAGTGGGGGGATGTTTAACCAGAGATAAATATCTGGATCGATATTTGCATTCATAAGTTTGATTTAGGAAAAAGTAAAGTAATAACTGTGGAAATAAACTGATATAACTACTAATAAAGATGATTATGTTAATATAGACAAGATTTAAAGTAACACATTAATGATTTCTTAAGTATAATGCACTATTAAGACTAGATATCAATTTAGCACCTGATTTAGAACTTTATGTTGCACAAATGCTAACACAAACCGTTAACAATAGACAGTAAAAAAATAATGTATACAGCTTTATAGTAAACAAAGTAAGTAAACTTATAGTAGTTTAATAGAAGATAAAACTGGTTACAATAGACAGTAAAAAATACTGAACAAATTGCAAAACTGTAGAAACATAATGAAAATAAAACTGTTAATAAAAGATAGTAAAACAATAATATATGCCATGGTTTAACCTTTTCTCTGTTTCCCACATGGATCTCCATCATTGATACCAGTGTTGCTTACATAGATCTGCATTTACGCACATCTCTCACAAATATGCTTCGAGTTGTAAATTTTATTCTAGACATGAGAGTGGGTTTGTGTGGTGAATGTACACAGTATGAAAAATAATCCTGTCCCATCCAGTGCATGATGGGAAAATCAGACTTCTCAGCTTGTGTTTGCTTAAAGTAGCAACTTTGATATGCTTTTTAGGGTGGTTTTTATATGCTTTTATTGGCTGTTTCTTGGTAGACATACTAATGAAATAGAGATGATTTTGGTTGGTTTCATACTGGAAATACCTTGAAGTAGGGTGTCATTGCCTTTAGAAGAAGATTCTACCATTTCAGAAGATAATTTTTTTTAATTGTGATGCTGTCAGCACTTTTAATTTCAGGGGTCACAACAGCAAAAGGGTTAAAGGTTAAATAAGGATATTTAGATGGCTCTCCATGGGGAAGTGGAACAAAATTCTTCCTCAGTAAGCCATGCGTGTCGTAAGAGGCGACTAAAATGCCAGGAGCAAGGGGCTAGTAACCCCTTCTCCTGTATACTTTACCAAAGTTAAACAGAGAAACTTACATTTTTCTTTTTAGGTCACCCTGCATCGGTGGGATATGGCCGGTTTGATGAAAGAAAAAAAAATTAGATGGCTGGAGGGAGGGGGGTAAAGGAGGTTTTGTGTGCAAAGAGTTTGGACATCCAGCAGGTATATGTAAACATGTTAAATAGGAATGAGTGGAGGCAAATGGTTTTTGGGGCCTGACAGGCTGTTGGAGTATAAGCAGTGTAACATTTTGTGAAGGGATTCAGGGGAAACTGGTTAGCCGGACTTGAGTCCTGGAGGTGGGAAGTACAGTGCTTACACTCCAAAGGAGGGTTTGGGATATTTGCTATTTAGAGGATCATCTGAACTGTCGTATCCACGTGCCTCTGGAAAGACAGGGATAGTGTGAATGATGGTGAAAGTGTTTCCTTTTTGGGTCGCTCTCCCTCAGTGGGAGACGGCCTGTGTGTTAAAAAAAATAATAAAATAAATTTAGATAGTATTATCATTCCAATATCTGATACTTCATCTATTCTGTAATATAGAGCACTAATATTCTCCTCTTTCTCTTTCCAGTGATGCCAATGATTTAACAAATATTAGACGGATCACTGGCATTTGTCCCCAGCATGATGTCGTCTTTATGACACTCACACCACGGGAACACCTAAGATTCTTTGCTCAAATCAGGGTAGTTTTTTGCATTTATTTTAATTTAAAAAAAGGGAATATATAATTAGCTTCTCACTTTTGTTAGTTACAGAGACATATTATTTATTCCATATACTATGATCATTTTTAATGGATTATTAAAATAGATTCAAATAAATATAGAATTTTATTTCAAGGGGTTGCTACTGTATGTGTGTGCTATGTGAGCCATTGTTAGAAGATAAATCAGTCAGTTGGGTTTGACAATTTACATACAAATAATATACCAGGTGTCTCATTCAGAATTCATTAAATTAAGATAACCTCTGAAATTCATTTTCAGTGTTCATCCAATTTGTTAAGTAATATGTTTACCTATAACTTGTGTCAAGAATTTTTTTAATCTAGCAGCCTAGCTTGAGGCCATGCTCTCCTGGTAGCTATCTGATCGGCCACACTATTGTTGTACATAATCCACAGACCTATATACAGTGGACCCTCGGTTAACGAATACCCCGGAAATCGTGCAATTATGTAAGTATAATTTTGTAAGTTCTTGTGGAAGTGTATTTTTGGGGGTCTGAAATAGACTAACCTACGTGAAATTTTTCCTTAAGGGAGTAAATTCGTTCGGTAATGGCACTTGAGCAGACTTCAGGAGTGAAGTTTTTACGAAACTCGGGGGTCCACTGTATCACAAGCTTAACGATAGGCAGATTTTCAAACACTTGTCTCCTTTCCTCTTGTGTCAACAACATTTCTTATATTTGCTAAGTAGTAGCTTGAAGAGTTGCAGACCTTTGATGCTGACATATCATTCTCTAAGTGGACTTCTAAAATCCTTACTTTCAATTCAGTTTATTCTACACTTTATCTCAAGTTTCTTGCTTCAGCAACCTGGTTATCGAGTACTATACTTTCCATATACAGATTAGGGTTTCTTCTGTCATCTGTTCTAGAAAATATTTTCCAAGTGCTAGCAACACTAGTTGTTTAGAGGTTTCAATGATTTTTTACCAGCAGCCAGTTATATCTATATTAGTGATGTATCAGATATCCGCATCCGTGGAACATCCGCACAATTTCTTACATCTGCATCCACGGAACATCCGCACAATTTCTTACATCCGCAAAATAAGTAAGAAAGACATCCTCATACACATCCGCATCCGCAGATATCTAAATTTTCACATCCGATACATCTCTAATCTATATTTTATACCCTAGAACCTCATCTGCCTTGAAAGAAGATCTAATCACATAATATTATAAATGACAAAATTTCAATATTTTGAAGAATACAGTATGATCATTTGTGTGGCATCTCTTGTTTATAGCACTCATCATTTCATTTTCCTGGCTTTACCTTAACTGGCTATATTTTTTGCTCTCTCAGTATAGCATTCTATGAATTCTATGATTAATAAATAAAATACAGTAGAACCCCCCATATCCACGGATTTGATATCCGTGGTTTCAGTTATCCACAGTTTACTGTGGCCCAAAAATAACCCTTAATTTTGCTTAATAATGGCCCCAAAGCACAAAAGTGGTGATGCTGGCAGTTCTTCAAAGCCTAAGAGAAGCTGTGAAATGCTTCCCATCAGTAAAAAAGTGCTAATTCTAGACTTACTTTGCATAATTTATCAATTAAACTTTATCATGGGTACATATATTTTTTTTTTCTTTCAACAAGTCGGCCGTCTCCCACCGAGGCAGGGTGACCCAAAAAGAAAGAAAATCCCCAAAAAGAAAATACTTTCGTCATCATTCAACACTTTCACCTCACTCATACATAATCACTGTCTTTGCAGAGGCGCTCAGATACTACAGTTTAGAATTAGTCCCTCCAAACTGTCACTATCCCAGACCCCTCCTTTAAAGTGCAGGCATTGTACTTCCCATTTCCAGGACTCAAGTTCGGCTAAATCAATAACCGGTTTCCCTGAATCCCTTCACCAAATATTACCCTGCTCACACTCCAACAGCTCGTCAGGTCCCAAAAACCATTCGTCTCCATTCACTCCTATCTAACACGCTCACACACGCTTGCTGGAAGTCCAAGCCCACAAAACCTCCTTTACCCCCTCCCTCCAACCTTTCCTTTCCCTACAGATTTATACGCTCTCCAAGTCATTCTACTGTGATCCATTCTCTCTAAATGACCAAACCACCTCAACAACCCCTCTTCAGTCCTCTGACTAATACGTACTTTTAGTAACTCCACACCTCCTAATTAGGGTACATATGTAAATGAAAAATGACTTATGTATATGGTGTTTGCTACTATCCTCGGTTTCAGGTATCCACGCTGGTTCTTGGAACATATACCCCGTGGATATGGGGGTTCTACTGTATATGACTAGTTTTTCAGTGTCTTCTACTGAGGCAACTTTCATGCTTATTGTGGTATTATCTGTGAGAGATGACATGAAGCTGCGATTATTATTTTTTTCTATGTCTGTTATGGAAATTAGATTGAGTATACAAGTAAAATTTAATGCAATAATGCCTGGCAAGTTATTTTAACCCTTTCAGTGTCGAAACATCTAATCCTTAACTCTTTCGGGGTCGGTGCTGTACTAGTACGTTTTACGAGCAGGGGTTGGTGCCGTACTAGTACGCGTAAATTCTAGCGGCCTCAAATTAAGTGGGAAACGGCTGGTAGCCCTACATATGAAAGAATGGGTCTATGTGGTCAGTGTGCGCAGGATAAAAAAAAATCCTGCACCACACACTCCCAAAACTCCGACCTTTTTTTCGTTTAAAACAGCAACTTTGGAGTCTATTTTCGTATGGTATTTATTGATGTATTCTCGTTTTCTTGGTCTCATTTGATAGAATGGAAAATATATTACAGAAATAGAGATCATTTTGATTGGTATGACAATGACAAGTACCTTGAAATTGAGCTCAAAGTAGCGAAAATGTTAGATTTTTGATGATGTTCAAGAGTAAACAAATCACACCATGCGTCCAATATACATCAACTGGCGAGTCTAATATTCATGGACAAGTGCTCTGATATTATTTATACCATTTTTACAATGATGCAGTTGTATACATAACAGTAAATCTTCTATTTTTTGTGAGAATAAAAATTCAAAATGAAAAGCAAAAGTAATGTAAGAGGGGCCTGGAGACTTGACTAATGAACAGAGAAGATGTTATTTTAGTGCCAGGAATGTCTGCCTTGTTTATTCTGGACCCTATTTTGAAATTGGCATCATTTAAAATTTGTGTGAAATTGGCCAAATTGCCATTTTCTGACCACTATTTTGGGTAGTTGAAATTGGTAAATAGGCAGTTTCTTGTACTCAATCGATGGAAGAAATGGAGTTCTAGAGAAATAGCTATAATTTAAGTAGACTGAAACATTGAAATTTGCCGAAAATAGGGCTCAAAGTGGGCGAAATCGCCGATGCGTAAATGTCATCGATACCGCTATATGCGCGAAAGCATAATTCCGTTAGTTTTCGATCAAATTTCATAATTTTTGTGGCGTTATGATCAGAAAAAGATTCTCTATCATTCCATAAGAAAAAAATAATTTTTTTTTCCAAAACATTTTCGACCCTAGGAACAGGTTTCCGAGAAGGCCTGTCGACCCCCAAAGGGTTAACTCACTCTCTGTCGAAAATTTTTCAAAAAAAAAAAAAAAAAATTATTAAATGATAGAGAATCTTTTCCCAATGGTAATGACACTAAAAGTACAAAACTTGATGGAAAAATTACGAAATTATGCTCCTGCGAAGTTAGCGATCTTGGCGATATTTACGCATCGGGGATTTCTCCCACTTTGAGCCCTATTTTTGGCCAATTCCATTGTTCCAGTTGACTAAAATCATAGCTATTTCACTAGAACTCCATTTGTTCTACCGATTTCAACTACCCAATAAAGTGGTCAGAAATTGGCAATTTGGCCAATTTCACACAAATTTCAAAAGATGCCAATTTTAAAATAGGGTCCAGAATAAACAAGGCAGACATTCCTGGCACTAAAATAACATTTTCTCTGTTCATTAGTCATGTCTTCAGGCCCCTCTTATATTACTCTTGCTTTCCATTTTTAATTTTTATTCTCACAAAAAATAGATTTACTGTTATGCAGACTACTGCATTATTAAAATAATTGTATAAATAATGTCAACCTATTCGTGACTGCGTATTAGACTGGCCAGTTGGACATGTATTGGACAGTGGCATCATTTGTTTACTCCTGAACATCGGCAAAAATCGAACATTTCCGCTACTTTGAGCTCAATTTCAAGGTACAGTGTTACCCCGGTTTACGATATTTTTTCGTTCCAGAATGCTGTTCAAGTGCCATTACCAAACGAATTTATCCCCATAAGGAATAATGTAAAATAGACTAATCCTTTTAGACCCCCAAAAATACACTTACAAAAGCATTTAAAAAGATAAACTTACATAAAAGGGCGAGTTTGGAGACCATCGTAAACCGGGGTACCACTGTACTTTTTATTGTAAAACCAATCAAAATCATTTGCATTTCTGTAATATATCTTCCATTCTATCAAATGAGACCAACAAAACGAGAATACAACCATAAATACCATATGAAAATACACAGCAAAGTCACTGTTTTAACCCTTAAACTGTCCACACGTAGATATACGTTCACCTGCGTACTGCACCGAATATTTTGAAAAAAAAAAAATCATTTTTTTTTTAAATGAAGAGTGCATTTTTATAAACAGGATAGGCTAAAAAAAAAAATTTAGGGCCAGTACTCACCGAGATATAAGCCCGCCAATTTGGTGCTGGATGCTCACCTGACGGCAACATCAAGTCCTGCCGCTTGCAGAAGTATTGCCGATATACTTTTTTTTCTAGTTTTCATTTTAATTTATATAATTTTTATGTTCTGATAATTACATTTTACAATAGTTCCTGTGATTTCATAGCCAATCTTTGTTCTAACACTAATATTATGTACTGAAATAGTACTCAAATAGTCACAATCACACCAACAGGTGAACATTTTCGCCTACCTTGGTCATTTACTATTGTCTATAAATATATACGAAGTATTTATAGGTCCCAACAATGTTTTAGACATCCAGGAGTATATATGAAACTCCTTGAAGAATGGTGTTATGACAATTGCCAGATAACTACTGATAAGGCAGTGACATTGATGAATGAATGTGTGCAGGGAACCCTCGCTCTTTCACTCTGTATCTATCTATCTGTCTATCTATCTGTGTCTGTCTGTCTATCTATCTATCTATCTATCTATCTGTCTATCTGTGTCTGTCTGTCTATCTATCTATCTATCTGTCTATCTATCTGTCTGTCTGTCTGTATCTGTCTGTCTGAATCTATTTGTCTGTATCTGTCTGTATATCTGTCTGTGTCTGTCTAGCTCTGCTTATCTGTCTGCCTGTGTGCCTGGAGTATATGAAACTCCTTGAAGAATGGTGTGTTGACAAGTGTCAGATAACTCTTGACAGCCCAGTGACATTTGATAAATGTCAGCAGTGCTGGAGGGAACCCTCATTTTTTCAATGTCTATCTGTCTCTGTCTATCTGTCTGTCTGTCTATCTGTCTGTCTGTCTGTCTGTCTATCTGTCTGTATCTGTCTGTCTGTCTGCCTGTATCTGTCTGCCTGTATCTGTCTGTCTGTTTGTCAAGCTCTGCTTATTTCTGTCTAACTCTTCTTATCTGTCTTTCTGTCTGCCTCTGTGTGTGTGTGTCTTTCCGTCTGCTTGTATCCGTCTCAGAGTGCGGCTCGTAAGCCAACAGGTATTATACACGATGCAGAAGTGACGATGCGTATTACTTGCCAGTCATGCTTATTATGCCTTATATCTACAAGCATTGTATAGCACTTTGCCTGGAATTTTTGGGTTATCCTAGGTAATTTACACTATGTATAATAACTGTACTTATGTGTACATGTGAGAGAGAGAGATATATAGGACATATAGATATAGACAGACAAAGATATAGACAGAGTTATAGACAGATAGAGAGACAGCCAGAGACAGCCAAAGCCAGCCAGCCTGCCGAATACATAAGAACATAAGAAAGAAGGAACACTGCAGCAGGCCTACTGGCCCATGCAAGGCAGGTCCATGTCACCCCCCAGCTTAGACCAATGACCCACCTAGTCAGGTCACATCCTCTGAAGGAAGGAGCATGGCATCAGACCTAGTAGCACAAGCTAGTCAGGTCCAACTCACACCCACCCACAGCCACTCATGTATTTATCTAACCTATTTTTACTTTCCTCTTATAAGGGGAGTGTTAATGCGACATGACATCAGTGAATCCCTGGAGTTTGCCACAGTATTTGCTCTAGCTGGCACTCAATTGAACTGGTGCTCCCACAAGGTACTAAGTACTGAGGGCACAGATCCATTCTCTCATGTCTAGGCGACTTAGGCCTATCGCACTAAGATTGAAGGAATGAAAAATAAAACGTAGATCTACGTTCGGGGCAGTACGCACGTGAACGTATATCTACGTGTGGACAGTTTAGGGGTTAAACCAAAAACACGGTTTTTTTTTTTTCATGCACTGCATGCTACAGGATTTTTTTTATACTGCACACACGTACCACTAAGACCCATTCTTTCATATGTAGGCCTACCAGCTTTCTTCCACCAGATATGAAGGAGCTAGAATTTAGGCATAGTATTGCGGGACCGACACTCGCTCTCAAGCTGTAATATTACAGGACTGACACTGAAAGGGTTAAAAATAAAAACTCCAAAATCTATGATTAGCTACAGTGAGACCTCTGTATTCACTGATTACAGACCTTTGCAGAAGGGATCACCCTTGAAAGGTCATCCTAATACTGTTGTGGAAGTATCATAGTCGGCTTCATCCTCTTTCCTTACTATAGAGACCGTGGCAGGTCCATTGCATGTAATAATTGTACTGACTGGAATTATAATTAAATTTATTATTTTTTTGTAGAGTATATGACCATTAAGGTCTTTTTTTTTTTTTAACACGTCGGTTGTTTCACCATCACTCATACATAATCACTGTCTTTACAGAGGCTCTCAGATATGATGGCTTAGACATCCCTCCAAACTGCCATTATCCCAAACCCCTCCTTTAACCCTTTGACTGTTTCGGTCGTATATACGTCTTACGAGCCACTGTTTCGGACGTATTAATACGCATAAATTCTAGCGGCCTCAAATCACGTGGGAGAAAGCTGGTAGGCCCACATGTGAGAGAATGGTCTGTGTGCGCAGTATAAAAAAAATCGGGCAGCCAGTGGTGCATTGTGGGAAAGCCATTTATGTAGTTCATGTTCAGCATGCCTAGCGGTAAGAAATACCAGACTCCCCGGCGAATCTGGGACTCTTCTCTTCCCCATTGATAGCTCTAACACAGATGGAAGTGTCTCTGAAGATGAATTTCATGGTTTTGAGGAGTTTGTGACCGAAAGCAATGCCAAGGATACCGGAAGGAAGGAAGGAAGAAAAAAAGAAAGTAAGGAAGGAAGGAAGAGATGAGAGGAAGGAAGGAAGGAAAGAAGAGATGAGAGGAAGGAAGGAAGGAAGGAAAGAAGAGATGAAAGGAAGGAAAGAAGAAAGGAAGAAGAGATGAGAGGAAGGAAGGAAGTGATGAGAGGAAGGAAGGAAGTGATGAGAGGAAGGAAGGAAGGAAGGAAGGAAGTGATGAGAGGAAGGAAGGAAGGAAATAAGTAAGAAAGGAGGGAAGGAATGAAGGAAGAAAGGAAGCTAGGAAGGAGGTTGTGGGGAAGATGACATGGGTCCCCTTTTGTGTTGACAGGTTGACAGCAGTGAGGGTGGTGAGTAATGGTATAATATGTCATTTTGACAGCTGCCTTACCCTGACTCAGCAAATCTGCCACATTGCTTCCCTATCCATTCTATCATATGCCTTTTCTAAATCCATAAATGCAATGAAAACTTCACTACTTTTATCTAAATACTATTCACATATATGCTTCAATGTAAACACTTGATCCACACAACCCCTACCCATTCTAAAGCCTCCTTGCTCATCTGCAATGCTGCTTTCTGTCTTACCTCTAATTCTTTCATTAATTACCCTACCATACATCTTACCTAGTATACTCAGTAAACTTATTACCCTATAATTTTTAAAATCTCTTTTGTCCCCCTTCCCTTTATATAAATGAACAATTCACACTCTCTGCCAATCCCTAAGTACCTTCCCCTCTTTCATACATTTATTAAACAAAAATACCAACCACTCCAACACTATATATCCCCTGCTTTTAACATTTCTGTCATGATTCCGTCAGTTCCAGCTGCTTTACCCCCTTTCATTATACGTAATGCCTCACGCACCTCCCCACACTCACATCCTGCTCTTCTTCACTCGTAAAAGATGTTATACCTCCCTGGCCAGTGCATGAAATTACTGCTTCCTTTTCTTCATCGACATTTAAAAAGTTCCTCAAAATATTCCCACCATCTACCCAATACCTCCAGCTCCCCGTCTACTAACTCCCGTACTCGGTTTATCTCTCTCCAAATTTTTTTCTTATTCTCAGCAAAATTTGTTGACAGGGCCTCTCCACTCTATCATTTGCTTTCCTTTTGCATTCTCTCACCACTCTCTTCACCTTTCTTTTATTCTCCTTATACTCGGCTCATCTTATATCACTTCTGCTTTGTAAAACCCTCTCATAAGCTACCTTGTTTTGCTTTATTGCACCCTTTACCTCATCATTCCACCAATCCTCTTTCCTCCTGCACCCACTCTCCTATAGCCACAAACTTCTGCCCCACATTCTGATACTGCATTTTTAAAACTATCTCATCCCTCTTCAAACCCTCCTCCCCTCACTACCCCTACTTGCACTAGCCCTCTTTTTTGCCAATACATAGTTGCTTATATCTCACCCTAACTTCCTCCTCCCTTAGTTTATAAACTTTCACCTCTCTCTTACTTGCTTTTGCCATTTTCCTTTTGTCCTATCTACCTCTTACTCGAACTGTCGCTACAACTAAATAATGATCCAATATATCCATTGCCCCTCTATAAACATGTACATCCTGAAGCCTACCCATCAACGTTTTATCCACTAATACATAATCTAACAAATTTCAGCTTCTCCTCACTTAATAACATACTCATTTACTGACAACTCGCACTTACAACAGGTTCTCTGACCAGTATGCATACCTAAATAATGTATATTAGAGCTGATTTCCTCTATTCTGTTTTATTACAATATACTACAGTACACTGCTGTATAAACATTTAAAAATATACCAGAAATGTTATAAATGATGCAAAGGTGACATTAAAACAATATCAAAGATGGTTGACACAAACCCACTTTCATTATAGTATGCTCCTCACTTGGCATTGAATTAGTTTACTGACGTGGTCTCATGAACGGAACTCCGTCGTTAAGTGAGGAGAGGCTGTACTTTCATTACATGCGATATCATATCCTATATATACTTATTTATCCTCTTTTTCATAAAATACAGGGGACCCCCGGTGTTCGTGATGCTCCAAACTCGAACAGTTATGTAAGTGTATTTTTGGGGGTCTAAAAGGACTAGTCTAATTTACATTATTCCTTATGGGAATAAATTCGTTTGGTAATGGCACTTGAACAGCATTCTGGAACGAGAAAATCAAGAAAACCGGGGGTCTACTGTATATATTACTTATTACCAAACCTCTTTCAACATATAGTTCAATTAAAGGCTCCCCATTTTCATTTGCCTCTGGAACCACAGATTTACCTACTACTCCCTACCTGGAGTCTATCTGGAGGGCATTCTGGGGATCAAATCCCTTGTGGCCCGGTCCACGATCAGGCCTCCCGGTGGATCAGGGTCTGATCAACCAGGCTGTTACTGCTGGCTGCACATAGTCCAACATACGATCCACAGCCCAGCAGATCCGGCACCGACTTTTAACCCTTAAACTGTCCACACGTAGATATATGTTCACTCGCGTAGCTGACCGAGTATTTTGAGAAAAAATAAATTGTTCGTTTTCTTTAAAATGAAGAGTGCATTTTGTTTGTCATTCCCACATTTTGTAATACTACACACACTGAGTGCACAGACCCATTCTCTAATCTCTAGGCAACTCAGGCTTATCATGGCAAGGTTAAAAGCATTTTAAAAAAACGTAGATCTACGTTCGGTCAGCTACGCGAGTGAACGTATATCTACGTGTGGACAGTTTAAGGGTTAAATATCTGTCCAGCTCCCTCTTGAAGGCAGCCAGGGGCCTATTGGTAATTTCTATTATGCATGGTGGGAGGCTGTTGAACAGTCTTGGGCCCTGGACACTTATGTTGTTTTCTCTTACTGTCCCTATGGCACCCCTACTTTTCACTGGGGGTACTTTGCACCACCTGCCCAGTCTTTTACTTTCGTAAGGAGTGATTTATGTGTGCAGATTCGGAACCATTCCTTTTAGGATCTTCCAAGTGTAGATTATGATATCTCTCTCTCACCTGCATTCCAGCAGGTACAAGTCAAGTGTTTCCAAGCATTCCCAGTAGTTGAGGGTAAAGGAGGTTTTGTGTGAAGGTCTTGGAAATCCAGCAGGCATGTATGAACCTATTAGAAGACACATGGTTTTTGGGACTTGACATGCTGTTGGAGTGTGAGAAATGTAACATTTTGTGAAGGGATTCAGGGAAACCAGTTAGCCAGATATGAGTCCTGGAAATGAGAAGTACAGTTCCTGCACTCTAAAGGAAGGGTGGGGATATTGCAATTTGGAGGGGCATCTGAGTTGTAATATTAGTGTGCCTCTGGCAAGACACTGATGGAGTGAGTGATAGTGAAAGTGTTTCTTATTTTTTGGGTCACCCTACCTCAGTGGAAGATGACTGGTGCATTAAAAAAAATTGTACAGTACATGACTGGTGCATATTTGGTATGCTTAGTTTTTTACAAAATTAAGACAAGAAATATGGATGTTTTTTGTAAGTTTGTAACAACTGATTTTTGGTAAGTAATCACATGTTGAACATGTAGAAGTTTTTCTTCACTTTGTAAAGCTGATGAAGATAATTGTTCCTGTTTTGGGTCTTAAAGAATTTTCTCTCTCTGCCTTGTTTCCAGAAATGTAACTCCATGTATATAGAGGTCTCACTGTACGTATTTATTGTACAGTGGAACCTTGGTTTTTGCATGCCCCAGTTTTCGTAGTATTCGGTTTTCGACGACTTTTTCCGTTGAAATTTTGTCCCAGTTTTCATACATCACCTCAGTTTTCGTAGAGTTAAAAATTGTCCATACCAAATGCGTCTGCCTGCTCGCCCGCGTCCTTCCCCCCTCAAGCGCCGCGTGACTCAGTCTGCCTTTGTTTATCGTTGAGTGAGCATAACCCCGTGCGTTCATCCGAAACATTTCATAATAATCCATTGATTTTTGTGCTTGTTTATTAAGTGCGACTGCTAAATAAGCCACCATGGGGGCCAAAGAAAGTTCCGAGTGCCAGCCCTTTGATAAAGAAGGCGAGAAACACCTTCAACTGGAACAGCAACAGACCGCAGCTGAGGAAATTGCTTCAGAGGAGGAGGAAGAGAGGGGAAAGAATGTGCCTTCTTCAGTGATTAAGGACATGTGTGCAAAGTGGAGTGAGTTGCAAAGTTTTGTGGAGAAATATCACACTAATAAAGCTGTTGCAAGCCATGTCTGCAACATGTTCAATGACAAGGCCTTGTCCCATTTTAGGCAAATCTTAAAGAGACTCCAGAAACAGACCTCTCTGGACAGATTTTTTATGCGACAGGGGTACAGTGACTCTCAAGCTGGTCCTAGTGCCAGTGAAAGACAAAGAAGGGAAGTAACCCCGGATAGGACCTTGATACCTGAAGTCCTTATGGAAGGGTATTCCCCTTCCAAACAACCTCTCCTCCTCCCTCTACCCTCCTCGCTGTCTTCCATATGCCAACAAGAGTCTTCAATAAAGGTAAAAGTGGTGTTAAATGTTCATTTATTCATTTCATTAGTCATTTTAGTCATTTAAATTTATTTCTCATTGTTTTCTGTATGTAAAACTAGTTATTCTCTATAAAATGTATTTTTTGTTAATATTTTTGGGTGTCTGGAACGGATTAATTGGATTTACATTATTTCTTAGGGGAAATATTGCTTCAGTTTTCGTACAATTCGGTTTTCGTCAGACTTTCTGGAACGAATTTATCATGAAAACCTAGGTTCCACTGTATTTCAGGCAACCCCACACATTTGCATTTTTCTGAGTAAGGTAAATATTATTGATTTAGGTTAACAAGTAAATGATATTGAATAACATGCTAGATTAGCATCTTTGAAAAAATTCAGTTTCCTTTAACCCTTAAACTGTCCACACGTAGATATACGTTCATGTGCGTACTGCTCCGAACGTAGATCTACGTTTTATTTTTCATTCCTTCAAATTTATTGCGATAGGCCTGAGTCGCCTAGACATGAGAGAATGGATCTGCGCCCTCAGTGTGCGCAGTATTAAAAAAATCTGGGACCACTTAGTACCTTGTAGGAGCACCAGTTCAATTGAGTGCCAGCTAGAGCAAATACTGTGGCAAACACCAGGGATTCACTGATGTCATGTTGCATTAACACTCCCCTTATAAGAGGAAAGTAAAAATAGGTTAGATAAATACATGAGTGGCTGTGGGTGGGTGTGAGTTGGACCTGACTAGCTTGTGCTACTAGGTCTGATGCCATGCTCCTTCCTTCAGAGGATGTGACCTGACTAGGTGGGTCATTGGTCTAAGCTGGGGGGTGACATGGAACTGCCTTGCATGGGCCAGTAGGTCTGCTGCAGTGTTCCTTCTTTCTTATGTTCTTATGTATTCGGCAGGCTGGCTGGCTTTGGCTGTCTCTGGCTCTGTCTCTATCTGTCTATAACTCTGTCTATATCTTTGTCTATATCTTTGTCTGTCTATATCTATATGTCCTATATCTCTCTCTCTTTCTCACATGTACACATAAGTACAGTTATTATACATAGTGTAAATTACCTAGGATAACCCAAAAATTCCAGGCAAAGTGCTATACAATGCTTGTAGATATAAGGCATAATAAGCATGACTTGCAAGTAATACACATCGTCACTTCTGCATCGTGTATAATACCTGTTGGCTTACGAGCCGCACTCTGAGACTGAGACAAGCAGACGGAAAGACACACACACAGGCAGACAGAAAGACAGATAAGCAGAGTTAGACAGAAATAAGCAGAGCTAGACAAACAGACAGATAGATACAGGCAGACAGACAGACAGATAGACAGACAGACAGACAGACAGAGACAGACAGACAGACATTGAAAAAGGTATGGTTCCCTCCAGCACTGCTGACATTTATCAAATGTCACTTTGCTGTCAAGAGTTATCTGACACTTGTCAACACACCATTCTTCAAGGAGTTTCATATACTCCAGGCACACAGGCAGACAGAAAGACAGATAAGCAGAGCTAGACAGACACAGACAGAGAGACAGACAGATACAGACAAACAGATTCAGACAGACAGATACAGACAGATACAGACAAACAGATTCAGACAGACAGATACAGACAGATAGACAGACAGACAGACAGACAGATAGATAGATAGATAGACAGATAGACAGGCAGACAGACAGACAGACAGATAGATAGATACAGAGTGAAAGAGCAAGGGTTGCCTGCACACATTCATTCATCAATGTCACTGCCTTATCCGTAGTTATCTGGCAATTGTCATAACACCATTCTTCAAGGAGTTTCATATATACTCCTGGATGTCTAAAACATTGCTGGGACCTATAAATACTTCGTATATATTTATAGACAAACAAACAAACAAACAAACAAATTTTATTTCATTGCAGGTTACATGGGTATGGGAAATTACAATGTAAATTGAGTGCAAGGAGAGCCACTGACATGCCATGGCATTAGGGGCAGCTTATTCTAGTCCTTAAAAACTATGTACTTAATATTAGAGAAATTTATTGAGTTTATTCTAGTTAAAAATTATTTTCAAAATTACAATATGATGAAATTTTACTGTTTAAATTATTATATAATGATATTAGATCTTAGATTGTTACAGGTGTTAAGATTCTTGAATGATAATATGGAATTGAGATTATCTTAAGGAAAATAACATTGAGCATTTTTGACATTAACTTATAATATGAGTAGGGGGTAACATAATAGTAACATATTATTAAAAATTGAGATTATCGTATAGGAAAGTAACAATGAGCATTTTTCAAAGTAGTTTATAGCATGATCATTTAGGTTTGGGTGAGTAGGTGGTTTTTGAGTTGAGTCTTAAATTGATTTTCAGACAAGATTATCTTAATATTTACTGGTAATGAATTCCAGATTCTGGGGCCCTTTATGTGCATAGAATTTTTACATAGGTTGATATGAACACGGGGTATATCAAAAAGTGATCTGTGTCGTGTGTTGTGGTCATGGGTCCTATTAAAGTTGGTGAGGAGAGTTTTGAGCAGAGGGTTTATATTAGAGTGTAAAGTTTTATATATGTAGTAGGCACAAGAGTAAGTATGAATGTTCTTTACGGTGAGTAGTTTGAGACTTTTGAATATTGGTGGAGTATGCTGTCTAGAGTGGGAATTTGTTATCATTCTGACTGCGGCCTTTTGTTGTGTTATGAGTGGTCTAAGGTGATTTAACGTTGTTGATCCCCATGCACAGATTCCATAGGTGAGATACGGGTAGATAAGTGAATGATATAGTGCAAGGAGAGCTGATTGAGGTACATAATAGCGTATCTTTGATAATATGCCTACTGTCTTCGAGATTTTCTTGGAAATTTGTTGTATATGTGTTTGGAATTTAAGGCTACTGTCAAGGTGGATTCCTAGGAATTTTCCTCTGTGAGTCTTGTGATGGGTGTACCATTAAGTGTTATGTTAAGTGGAACATTTGTGGCTTTGCTTCCAAACTGTATGAAGTAGGTCTTGTCAGTATTGAGAGTAAGCTTGTTAGTCGTCATCCATGTTGATATTTTCTGTAATTCGGCATTAACAGTGTTGGCCAGTATAACTGGATTTGGGTGAGAGAAGACATATGTTGTGTCATCTGCAAATAAAATGGGTTTGAGTAGTTGTGATGCATTCGGTAGGTCATTTATGTAAATGAGGAATAGGAGTGGCCCCAGGACACTTCCTTGAGGGACTCCGACTGTAATTGGTTGTGTGGAAGAGTTCGCTCCATTTGTGTACACGTATTGGCTTCTGTTGGTGAGGTATGATTTTAGGTAGTTGAGTGGGTGCCCCCTTATACCATAGTGTGCTAATTTTGTGAGCAGTAAATCATGGTCGACTGTATCAAAAGCTTTGCGGAGATCAATGAAGATTCCCAGTGGGACTTCTTTTTTCTCAAGTGCTGTATATATTAACCCTTTACCAGGCCAGGTGTGCCTCATATTTGATTCTGCCATAGAGGGTATTTAAGAGGCGCCTAAAATAAATAAACTTGACAAATGAACACAAATAAATATGTCTTAGAATTGCTTATATTATCAGAATATAGGTTGCAAATGTTGCAGTGTCTCAAATTTGATGCGTGGCCTGGTAAAGGGTTAACTCCAACATGTGCGTAATAGTAAATGACCAAGATAGGCGAAAATGTTCACCTGTTGGTGTGATTGTGACTATTTGAGTACTATTTCAGTACATAATATTAGTGTTAGAACAAAAATTGGCTATGAAATCACATCACAGGAACTATTGTAAATTGTAATTATCAGAACATATAAATTATATAAATTAAAATGAAAACTAGAAAAAAAAGTATATCGGCAATACTTCTGCAAGCGGCAGGACTTGATGTTGCAGTCAGGTGAGCATCGAGCACCAAATTGGCGGGCTTATATCTCGGTAAGTACTGGCCCTAAAAAATTTTTTTTAGTCTATCCTGTTTATAAAAATGCGCTCTTCATTTTAAAAAAAATGATTTTTTTTTTTCTAAATATTCGCAGCAGTACGCAGGTGAACGTATATCTACGTGTGGACAGTTTAAGGGTTAAAAATTCCTTTACTGTGGCTGGATTGACAACATAGTTGCCTCACACACTGAGTGTCAATTGTTCAGTTCCCAGCACAGGTGGAAACATTGGGCATGTTTCCTTACACCTGCTGTCCCTGTTCACTTAGCAGTAAGTAGGTACCTAGGTGTTAGCCAACTGGTGTGGGTCACATCCTGGGAGACAAGATTGAAGGATCCCAATGGAAATGACTTACAATCGTTGATGACGTACTGACTTTCTTGGGTTGTCCTGGGTGGTTAACCCTCTGGGTTAAAAATCTGAACAAATCTTATCTTACATTAATGCAAATTTATAAGTTAGCAAGTATTAATTATTTTCAAATTCCAGGGAATTCCATCCGAAAAAATCAAAGCCGAGGTGGAGCAAACATTGAAGAACATTGACCTTTACAGTAAAGGAGACACCAAGGCTGCCAACCTTTCAGGTAAACTGTCTATCATAGTACTTTATTTTTCAGATGAATGAAGAAGTGCTGATGTTGTCCGGAGGTTGTTAGAACTGTGATACCTCTGCACTTCTGGCAAGACAGTTATTAAATGAATGATTATGAATGTGTTTTCTTTTTTGCTTAGCTCTACCTTGGTGGGAGGCAGCTGGACTTGGAGTTCTGGAGGGTAACTACAGTGCCTCATTTCTCAAGGAGGTGGTGGGGATATTTGCTGTTTGGAGGAACATCAGAATGTCAAGACAATGATAGTGTGAATGATGGTGTAAGTGTTTAATTTTTGGGTCACCCTACCTCAGTGGGAAAAGTTGAAAGTGAACATAGATAAGAGTGAGGTGATGAGGGGTATCAAATGAGTTAGGTAATGAAAAATTGGATATCAGGTTGGAGGGAGGGAGTACAGAGGAAGTGAACATGTTCAGATATTTTGGGAGTGGACGTGTTGGCAGATGGATCTATGAAATATGAGGTGAATCATAGAATTGATGAAGAAAAAAAGGTGGGTGGTGCATTGAAGTATCTGTGGAGACAAAGAAAATTATCCATGGAGGCAAAGAGGAGAATGTATGAGAGTATAGTGGACTGAACCACTTTTGCTCTGTGAAGTGAACCAAGATGCCGTCC
The DNA here is from genome assembly GCA_009830355.1 of Cherax destructor. NCBI lineage: Eukaryota > Metazoa > Arthropoda > Malacostraca > Decapoda > Parastacidae > Cherax > Cherax destructor. The sequence continues at coordinate 101 of WNWK01028104.1, read as the reverse complement.
ATTGAGCAACTTTACCAGCAGCTTAAGGAGGAATTGAGGGTAGCGAAGCTTGAGATTCGGCGATTGATGGAGGAAAACAAGAGGCTTTGTAGTAGTCCTCC